>OY992876.1:224732391-224997391 GCA_963921405.1 Cepaea hortensis | reverse complement strand
TGCATATATGTGTGTAGCTAGTTGTCCCTGGGGGGAAAGTGGAGTCAACCAGCACACCTGTTAATTATCCTATTTCTCAGTCTCTCTCTCTCTCTCTCTCTCTCTCTCTCTCTCTCTCTCTCTCTCTCTCTCTCTCTCTCTCTCTCTCTCTCTCTCTCTCTCTCTCTCTCTCTCTCTGACAATATCCCTCTTCCCGTTCCTTTAGCACATAACCCCACAAACACAGGTTTCGAACAACATGATAAAACATTTATTGCAGAAAAGTGTACTTTTGGTGTGCCATGGATGGGTGTGAAGATATGTGGTGGTATTTATCTTGAATGTGTGACATAATATTGTATAGGATGAACATCAGAGTTTTTCCATCATGATACAGCCATTCGACTTCACAAAGGACATAACGTTGAATCTTTCACCCGGCTGTTTTCTTTCTGAATGATGAAGGTTTTGTTGACAATATGTTCTGGAACCATAGTAAACAATATATTCTCCACTGAAATTCTAGGTTAGTTCTAGTCTTCAAGTATACACAGTCAACACTCTGTCATGTTTTTTTTTATTTCCTGTGAATGTCAGATAAACGCTGCTTTATTGCGTAATTATTGTCCATTTTCTTTTTTCACAAAACAATCGGTTGTATATTCCTTCTCACTTAGAGTGACTCAGGTTTTTGTGTAATTTTTTTCTCACACTGGTTTTACCTTCTGGTGACATAGATTACTGTCTCCAATTTTGACCAAATGTTTCGGCTCAGATCGGTAATCACCTTAATTGTCAAGTGCAGGGAACCTGTTGAGTAAAACCACAGCTTGTGAGAGAAACGCAACTCCGACCTATGATATGTGAATGTAGGTAATTGGCTATATTCAGAAAGTAATCTCCCTAGATCATACTAGAGTTATACTATTATATAAGACAGAATAGTCAGCACTCTACCCTATACAAGGTGAAAGAAAAACACACTAAAGCAAAGCACATAAATCCTAGTATAGACTTATCCTTCTGACTGTACAGACACCTTACTCTACTAAACTTAAATCACTCTTCAGCCTAATCCTGTCTACTCTTTATACTACGTTTACACACGAAACTCCCTATGCTATATGTCTAAGCTACATCTATATAATCACCTTATTGAATTTTATTTCCTGCCTAGACTTATATCAGTTTAATTCCCATGAAGGGACAGGGTTGGTTATTTTTACACAACCTAAACTCTGTGATATATTTTCTATACGGCACTGAAATAAATCCCCACTCCAACCGTTGTTAAGTCCAACTCTCCACTGAGTTTAACTGTCTCTGTCCACATATAAATTTCCTGTACTACGTCACTGGGTTTTTCCGTCCCCCTCAATCATCCCTGCTCCTATTCCGTCCTTTGATCCTTCCACATAAACATGCTAACAATATTCTTTGATAAAGACGCTCTCCCGGTATCGTTGCTTTTCGGTTGCCCAAATGATTTGGTTAATAGTATTTCAAAGATATCCACTGTTTGATAGTGCTCCAAACTTCTCGAAGATAAACGATGTTTTTGGGGCCCGGTGATTCTCCGCAAAGTCCGATACGGACTTTTCTTTGATCTTTCCCGGTAGACAATTCGTCCGTTGGGCTACACTTCCGTGTCCCAGACGTACGGCCAGTGTTTTAAGTCACGATCGCCGTCTGGTTTAAGATTTCAGGACCGTCACTTGACTGTTTCTGTCATTTTCTCCATCGGGATCGTCGCCTGCCAGCCATATCATGACATAGGCCCCCTCTTAAGAGAGTTGACCGCGTCGACTCTTACTCCCTGGAGGTTCGATCTTGATGGTCTTCCTCAACATACTCTTCTTCCTCAGGAGTTTGGTGTCTAGATAGGAAATCAGCTCCTACATTCTCCTTCCCAGGAATATACTACACGAAAATTTTTGCACAGCCCATACGAGTGATAAGCATTCTCTCTCAACTGTGGAATAATTCTTTTCCTCCAGGAGAAGATTCTTACTGGCGTATGCCACTGGTTTCAAAACCGCCGTGTTGTCTCTCCCTTCCTGTACCAAGGCTGCTCCAGATCCAATCCCACTCGCATCTGTTCTTAGCACAAATGGTTCTGAACGGTCTGGAAGTTGTAGAACTGGTTTATTCACCAACGCCTCCTTTACTTGTCTTTAGACACTTCGCATTCTGGCATCCATACGATTGTATCTGGGAATCCCTTTTCCAAGGTTTCCGATTCCTGGAGATGTCTCCGCCCACCTAATGTTGATGGTCTCCAGGTACCCTCCCATTTCTCATCTCTCCATCCATTAGGCGATCTCACTGACAGCCTATATCCTCCTCCTGACAGACATTAGTGTTGGCATATCGCCCCTGTACGTTCGGTCGACCTACTTTCGAATGGCGTAAGCGACGGCTCACAATACAGACGGATCGTCCTATCCTGACTGTAACACTGTTTCCATGTCCTCTTGGTTTCCCCAGGCTTAGCATCTGGGGATTTTCCGCATCGTCCTCGTTGGACAGAATCGTCTTCCCCAACTCTCCTGGACTTTTCCTTCCAGGACCATCTCGGGCGATATTGGATCTGGTCAGCCAATCTTCGGTTGGAGTCCTGGGTATCTCTCGTCTTTCCCGACATTACCCACCTCTTCTGAACTGGGTTACTAGCGAATGTTTCACTATGGTCCTCTCCCTGACGTGTGATTTTCCTCCTCTCTTTGGTTGAAAAATCTGACCTACCTCGTACTTTCTCATAGGTCCTCCTATGTAGTACTTGGGATGTCTGGTCTTCGTCTGGAACTGTAACCTTTTTCTTAATGGCTGCCACCACCATAAGGTGCGAAGCTTTGACCTCAGATCTCTCCTCATATTTCTTAATGAGATGCCTAGAGAGACTTTTCAGTTCTTCCCCGATCCGGATTTCGTAGATGTTTTTGGACACCACCTTTTCCACAGGATAAGGTCCTTTCCATCCTACTTGGAGTATATTAGTCTCTTCTGGACCCCATACTTCCACTTGGTCTTCCACCTTAAGAGCTATTTTACTCTTCGTCCGATTTTTGGGAGGTGCTTTCTGGCACTCTGAACAAGACTTAACCCACCGGCGTACATCACCGGTCATTCCTGGCCAGCAATAATGGCCGGAAATTTGCTGCAACGTCTCTCTTACACCAATATGTCGATTCTCGGCTATGGTGTGTCCGCTCTGAAGAATGTGAGGATGGTGGGTCTCTGGAACCACCAACTTCTCGTGCAGGTTGTCTCCTCTTCCGGCTCTCCTATAAAGCAGCCGATTCCTCAGAAAGTACTGTACCCGTTCTGGTGAGTCAGCACTTATTTGCAGCTTCCTGTAGCAAGGACGCAACGTAGTATCCTTCCTCTGGGTAGTATGCAATTCCCCTAGCACTGAGTTGTCGCATAGTGTCTCTGCCTCTTCTTTCTTCCCTTGAGATCCACTGGCTAATGCTCCCTTGTGGGCGGGCTGTTTGGGCACCCCCAAGAACACGTATTTCGTACCAATGATCACTGGAAATAGGGAGTCAGCTAATACAGCTGCAGGAATAATGCCCGTGACGTACCTGGACTTATCTCCACCTTGGCGATGGCAGCGTCATGGTAACAGCACTCCTCATTGCAGGCTGTATCTCAATGGTCTCCCCTGTAAGTTGGTTTGGGCGCACCAGGCTGGCATCAATCACAGCTTCCCCGTCCAAACCCGTATCGTAGAGACAAGTAACCTGCTGGCCATTGACTTCAATCAATTCGACCACAGGTGGCCTCTCTTGGTCCAGAGTTCCTTCAACGACCTCAACCTGTTCGGCGGCAACTGCATTTGGAGCCACGCGGCAGGCCGCGAAGTGAGCGCTTTTCGTTTTCGATTTGCAGTCTTTCGTGTTGTGCGAGGGCGATTTGCAGATCGAACATCACTTCTCAGACCAATTTCGTGTCGGTTGAGAGTTAAGTGGGCTCTGTCTTCCATCCTTTTTCTTCTCTGGATTCTCAGTTGAAGTTCTCTCTGCATTAGGTTTCCCTTTCCTTGTTTCTGAGCCTTTGAATTTCTTTCGGTCATGTTTCTCCTGACCTTTGGTGGTTGGTATACTGGTTTCTTTCGCTTCCCCATGGACTTCCACGAATCTTTCCGCCAGCTTATTCACGACATCAAGCCGTTCCGCCCCTTGTTCTCCTAAAAATGTCTTCAGTGGTTCTGACATTTGCTGGCGCATCTGGGCAACTACCATCAGCTCTTCCAGACTCTCATAGTCCCTCTTGAACTCTGCCAAATCCATCCATTTTTGGAAGTATGATTTCAACCTTAAACTGTAGGCGGCGAATAGCTCTCCCGGCTCTCTTTTTGCTGATCGAAACTTCTTTCGATATGTCTGTGAGGTGATTTCATAGTGTTTCAGCAAGTTGGCTTTCAATTCTTCGTAATTATTTTCGTGTCCTGGTGGTAGGCGTGAGTAAACCTCGTAACCGGAACTTCGTAATCCCTGGGATAATTTAAGATTCCATTTTCCTCTATCCAGTCCTATAGCGACTGACATGGCCTCGAACCGATCCAAAAACTGGTCTATTCTCTCTTTGCTTTCATCAAAGACAGCTAAGGGAAACTTCATGGCATGGTAACCATGTCCACTCATGTTGGTTGAACCATGTGAAGATGATCCTCCTTCTATCCCATCTGTTTCTCCCTTAGTTTGTGTTTTGAGTTCTAGTTCTCGCATGCGGTATTCATGTTCTCTTATCTTGTTGGCCTCTTCAGCTTGCAACCTCTTGTTGTCCTGTTCCATTTCCAGTCTCTTGGCGATCTGTTCCATTTCCAGTCTCTTGGCGGTCTGTTCCATTTTCAGTCTCGTGACGGTATGTTCCATTTCCATTCGTTTGGTCTCCATCTCCATTCTTCTCAATTCCAACTCGGCCTTTCGATCTTCCCTTTCTGCTTGGCGATGTTCCCTCTCCACCTCCCGTACGTAATCGGTTAGTGCCGAACCTGACAAACCAATTTTTTCTCCTTTTGCCCTTAGTTCTGCCGTAGTTAGTTTAGGAGTGGCCATAGTTAAAGAAGGTGAGTCAGCAGGTTGAGTAAAGACACTTCAAGGCAGTAAGTACTTACTAACTATCTAAATTAAATATATATTTATAAATATTATTATCTATGTCAATATATATATTATTTATCTATGACACCACACAGTACATCACAACCAATCTCTCAACCACAAGAGGAGATTTACGATAAAGACTTATGTAGACGTGTAAAGTGTGAACACGTATGTACTGTGTCTGAACACCTATCCACATTCACCCTGTCTGGATCTTTATTTTCCCGACAATAATGTCCCCAACAGCAATGTAATGTAGCCCAAATATATAACGCAATATCACTATATATTCCCTGGACCTGCTCACATTTAGTCACTATATATATATATATATATATATATATATATATATATATATATATATATATATATATATATATATATATATATCCCAATATCCCATAGACGTGCTCTACTATAAAGTCACCCTATATATATATATATATATATATATATATATATATATATATATATATATATATATATATATATCTTGGACGTGTTCTCATATAAAGTCACCATCCCGGACGAGCCCCCATTAATGTAGCTAGTTGTCCCTGAGGGGAAAGTGGAGTCAACCAGCACACCTGTTAATTATCCTATTTCTCGGTCTCTCTCTCTCTCTCTCTCTCTCTCTCTCTCTCTCTCTCTCTCTCTCTCTCTGCAGGTGGACATTTGTCTACATACCCCCCTTTTTTAGTTAAAGTCTTTTTGTCACTCTCTCTCTCTCTCTCTCTCTCTCTCTCTCTCTCTCTCTCTCTCTTTCTTTCTCTCTCTGACAATATCCCTCTTCCCGTTCCTTTAGCACATAACCCCACAAACACAGGTTTCGAACAACATGATAAAACATTTATTGCAGAAAAGTGTACTTTTGGTGTGCCATGGATGGGTGTGAAGATATGTGGTGGTATTTATCTTGAATGTGTGACATAATATTGTATAGGATGAACATCAGAGTTTTTCCATCATGATACAGCCATTGGACTTCACAAAGGACATAACGTTGAATCTCTCACCCGGCTGTTTTCTTTCTGAATGATGAAGGTTTTGTTGACAATATGTTCTGGAACCATAGTAAACAATATATTCTCCACTGAAATTCTAGGTTAGTTCTAGTCTTCAAGTATACACAGACAACACTCTGTCATGTTTTTTTATTTCCTGTGAATGTCAGATAAACACTGCTTTATTGCATAATTATTGTCCATTTTCTTTTTTCACAAAACAATCGGTTGTATATTCCTTCTCACTTAGAGTGACTCAGGTTCTTGTGTAATTATTGTCTCACACTGGTTTTACCTTCTGGTGACATAGATTACTGTCCCCAATTCTGACCAAATGTTTCGGCTCAGATGGGTAGTCACCTTAATTGTCAAGTGCAGGGAACCTGTTGAGTAAAACCACAGCTTGTGAGAGAAACGCAACTCCGACCTATGATATGTGAATGTAGGTAATTGGCTATATTCAGAAAGTAATCTCCCTAGATCATACTAGAGTTATACTATTATATAAGACAGAATAGTCAGCACTCTACCCTATACAAGGTGAAAGAAAAACACGCTAAAGCAAAGCACATAAATCCTAGTATAGACTTATCCTTCTGACTGTACAGACACCTTACTCTACACAACTTAAATCACTCTTCAGCCTAATCCTGTCTACTCTTTATGCTACGTTTACACACGAAAATCCCTATGCTATATGTCTAAGCTACATCTATATAATCACCTTATTGAATTTTATTTCCTGCCTAGACTTATATCAGTTTAATTCCCATGAAGGGACAGGGTTGGTTATTTTTACACAACCTAAACTCTGTGATATATTTTCTATACGGCACTGAAATACATTCCCACTCCAGCCGTTGTTAAGTCCAACTCTCCCCTGAGTTTAACTGTCTCTGTCCACATATAAATTTCCTGTCCTACATCACTTGGTTTTTCCGTCCCCCTCAATCATCCCTGCTCCTATTCCGTCCTTTGATCCTTCCACATCAATATGCTAACAATATTCTTTGATAAAGACGCTCTCCCGGTATCGTTGCTTTTCGGTTCCCCAAATGATTTGGTTAATAGTATTTCAAAGATATCCACTGTTTGATCGTGCTCCAAACTTGTCGAAGATAAACTATGTTTTTGGGGTCCGGTGATTCTCCGCAAAGTCCGATACGGACTTTTCTTTGATCTTTCCCGGTAGACAATTCGTCCGTTGGGCTACGCTTCCGTGTCCCAGACGTACGGCCAGTGTTTGAAGTCATGATCGCCGTCTGGTTTAAGATTTCAGGACCGTCACGTGACTGTTTCTGTCATTTTCTCCATCGGCATCGTCGCCTGCCAGCCATATCATGACAATGTGTATGTGTGTTTGCATGTATGTGTGTATGTATATTTATGTGTATATGTGTGTCTGTATGTGAGTACGTGTGTGTATGTATGTGGATGTGTATATATGTGTGTGTATGTGTGTATGTGTGTTTATGTGTCTACATGTGTGTATGTGTATCTGTGTAAATGTGTTTAAGTGTGTGTATGTTTATATGGATGTGTATGTGTGTACGTGTGTGTATGTGCATGTGTATGCATATATGTGTATGGGTGTGTATGTGTGTGCGTAAATGTGTGTATGTGTATGTGTGTATGTTCGTGTATGTATGTGTATATGTTTTGTGTGTGTGTGTGTGTGTGTGTGTGTGTGTGTGTGTGTGTGTGTGCAAGCATGTAGTTTATGTGTGCATGCATGCAGTGTATGCGATGGAGTGTGTATTTGTGTATTATTGATTGTGTGCATAACTGTGAAAGTTTGTGCAAATGATGTAAGTATTCTACATATTACAATTTCGTACAGCAGACCGCGGTGTTCCACATTGTTGCATAGTAATACATCCTATAGTCTATATCTATAAAACACAATGTATGTATGTATGTGTGTCCGTTCTTTATGCGTTCGCGAACGGTCCATCCGATTGAGATGAAATTTTCTACATGTTTTCTTTTCATTGCCGTGCAACCAACTATCAAAGTTTTTTTAATGTACAATCAGATATTTACTTACTAAAATTTAATATTTAAATTTACATTATCATTTCTATATAGCAAGGGAACTTAACATAAGAACAGTTATTTCAAGTGGCATAATTTTAATAACATTGCTATTATTTTATATATAGATTGTTGCATTGTTTTCAAAGATTTATAAACTCTTTGTCTACAGTTATTTACAGGCATATGAGTTATAATAAATAATGATATAATCTTTAAAGCATTTTCATAGTTTTCATAAAAATAATGCATCTATTTAAATAGTGAAAATTTTCTAACTCATTTTTTTATTTTTCTTCAACAGCACATTAATTTTTTTTTTTTTAACATTCTCATATGTATGGCGCGTTACACCCACATTAGGTATTTATGATGCCCGTGCTAAAAGTTACTTTTCATGCATTTTAATGCTTATTTTTTTTTTTTTTTTTTTGTCAAAGAATTGCTTCATAAGAGATGTTGAATGAAAGAATGTATGAGAGGAAATAGAGAAGAAGGGCAGAATGTAGGACAGGCCTGCGAAAGATTTTCGTTAGTTAAAAAAAAAGTAATTTTTTGTGAGAGAAAGTTAGTTGCATATCGTTTGCAGTACTCTGCAGTCAACCCACCGCCCACCATGTATTGGCTGTTCGTGATATCTTGGTAAGTTTACTTTAGATAGATCTCTTCTAATCATATTTTCTACTATCAATCTATCTATTCTTCTATTCTATCTATATTTTTAACCGGCACGGGCTGAACATAGACAGACAGACAGACAGACAGACAGACAGACAGACATATAGTCGGGAACGGGAGCTTATATGACTACTTATATGAATTAAATGAGATGCTCCCCACCAGGAGCTGGGCGACGCCGGGCCGGGTCAGACAGACAGACAGACAGACAGACAGTCGGGAACGGGAGCTTATATGACTACTTATATTAATTAAATGAGATGCTCCCCACCAGGAGCTGGGCGACGCCGGGCCGGGTCAGACAGACAGACAGACAGACAGAACAGACAGACAGACAGACAGACAAGCAGACAGACAAGCAAACAGATAGATAGATAGATCCCCGCCAGGGCCTGGGCAAAGCCGTGCCGGGTCAGCTAGTTTCTCAATATGTTTTATTATTTGTGTGTCTATCGTTCTGTCTATGAATCCATTGTTTATTCTTTCATTTTACTCATTCCTCTTTTACACCGTCCATCAACTGTATGGGCTGTTATTGCCATGCTTTAATAATTGAAGTATACAGTTCATTGCCACCAACACGTTAATTATCCATCACTAAATTACAGGACAGGTGCTATAAAGGAATGTCTAGAGGGATTGCCCGAGAAAAGATCATTCTATGGAATAATGTGGAGGCTCTATGCAACACCAAAACTGATGGTGGAGGCTGGATTGTCATCCAGGTAACACAGTTCACACGGATGCTGGATGTTATCTTTGTCCCTGTAGACACCTGAAACTGTCATGTCTTTTTAATTACCAATTATATCAGCATTCCAGCGGAGCAGGCAGACTTGTGCAGAGTCATAATCACATTGAGCAGGGAGTGGCCTACAGGGGGCACGGAAGTGGAAATTCAGCAACTAATTCAGGATAATGCTCGCTCGGGTGATGTGATCATTTACACAGATGGCTCGGTGTCAAGAGGTAGGAGAACTGCCTGGGTGTTCGTAGCAAAAGCTAATGGTCGACGTTTGATGCAGGAGAGCCTGGCATATGATACAACAACATCTAGCTTTAGAATGTTGGTGGAGGCGGTCACTGCAGCTCTCCGATGTATGGAGAATACGGTACACACACACACACACACACACACACACACACACACACACACACACACACACACATCGTGATTGTAACCGACTCAGAAAGCATGCTGAGAAAGGTGAGGACAGGCATGCTTCGTGCAGAGTGGCTTGCCTCGCTTCGGAGGACACGGGTGGCAAGCATCGCCTTGATCTGTTCTCCGGGGCAAGCTGGTGTGCTGGGGAATGATCAGGCGGACAGATTGGCTGGCTCGGCAAAACTTGGTGGAGTATTGATGCATTACAAAGCAGACGTGGTTGCGGCCTTTTGGGAGCACGTGTACACCTCGGAATGGATCATCATGGTCTGGCAAGAATGAGGCAGCGAGGAGTGATGAGGGGATCTGGCCGACCATCGACGCTCAGAGGAAAGGCGAGACGGACATATAATCAGATTGCTACTGGCACTATTTGTGTTGGAACTCTTCGCTGGCTGCTGAGGATGGGGACGGAGCGCTTATGGGAATGCCCCGAATGCTGTTATGTTGGTTCTTAAATCAATCAATCAATTATATCAGCATCTCCTGCGTAGCAAATAGTTTTCTTGTTCGTGGATCTGTGTTCTCCAGGGAACCCTGCCATGACATATCAAGGAAAGTACAGGCGGATGTGCACTTGTGACTACACCGTGTACCAAGTGGCGATTTAAGTGGTCTTAAATGATGACTAGCACCATAGACATAAATCGTCTCATATACTTTTTACTTTTTTAAAAACGTTATATTACAAAATGACTGCGACTCCTGGACAATTAGTAAACACGCGAAAAAATCCCTGGAGACTTTGGATATGTGGTTGTATAGAAGAATGTTGACAATTCCCTGGACAGCCAAAATGGGCAATCTGGACATTTTGAGGGAGGCTAAGTCGCAAACACAACATCACAAACTTTAGCAATAGACAGTTTTCAGTTCTTGGCCGCATTATGAAAAGACAAAAGCCGGAATCTGTTGTGACAACCGGAATGATTTGTGGACAGAAATATTGAGGAAGACAGCTATAGAACATGCTAGACAATCTTTTGACACGGCACAGAGGGGAGTCAGCACATGCATTGATATATGCCGTTGGAGTTCGTAAGATATGGAGAAGTATGATCGCCCACTGCCACGGGTCGAATACATGCCATTGTTACATATGATGCTCTAGGTCGAGGATGCATGTTGAATATCTCGAATATTGCATTCAATTGCCATAGTGCTGATATTCATTGTTATCACAGCGCTGATAAATTAAGACTGCTTATTTTGCCTGGGCTTCTCTCTGTTCGGCTCCGTAGTGTATCTTTTATTCTTCTCCATAGTTCGTTCTCCAGACTTTACATTGGCGACTTCTCATCATTGGGTACCGCAACACAGCTGTCGACATCTCACCATTGATAGCTGTATAGCTGGTTGCATGTAAATGTTACTGTTTGCTTCTGGACAAACTCAAGCCATAAACAGGTAGAACGCAGTTCTTAGCAGCCCGACTCAAATGACGTTTTAAATATTCAATTCCTCTATGAACATAATACAGTTCATCTTAACAATCCCAATTGTTCAACAATACTATCTAACACAATAACTCAACACTACTACTAATAACACTATTGTAGAGGCGCTATTTACGACCATAGCTACTTGCAGCGGGACCAGGTCCACACTTGACCGTGGCCTAACGCAGAATATCGTTCAAGGAGACGCTCTGCCTTTCGCTGAGCGACTCCCGGCGCTTTCCACGCTCTGCGAAAAGTGTTCACAGGCGAGTCACTTTTTACGGTCTAGTGTACATACTAGATTTTCCTTCTGAACACTGCCTTGACCTATGACACAGCTTAAATCAGCTGATGGCACCCATGCCCGTCGGAAAGGCACTTGATGATATTGCAAAACAATATAGGGTATTGATTGGGAATAAGAGAAAATAACCATAATAAGTACAGGATTTGATGTAGTTTATGTTATATTCACCAACTCAAAAACACAGGGAGCTGACTCGAGAACCGACTGCACAGCACTCGGGACATTACTATTAGTACTCCGTCTCCATCTACAGTCCGCTAAGAGTCCCAACACTGATGATGCCAGTTGCAATATGATTATATACCCGTCTGGTCTTTTATCGGAGTACTGAGTGTCACTCCCTGCCACACCATTCTCTCTAGACTGATAATCTACAACACACTTGATCCCAAAAGGCATTGACCACATCTGCCATATCATGCACCTTTACCCCACCCAACGGTGCAGACCCAGCGAATTTGACCGCCTGCTCTTTTCCCACCAAACCAGCATGTCCTGGGAAGCAGACCCAACACAATAAATAAATACATTCTGAAAGTGACGAAGAATAATACATACTGATATATTACTCTGTATGTGTGTGTGGATGTGTGCGTGCGTGCGTGTGTGCGTGAGTGCGTGTGGACATGCATGCGTGCCTGTCTGTCTGTTTGACATTCATTTGACAATGTTTTTTCTTATGTGAATATAACATACACAATGGATAATATAAGTACTTGATTACCCGGCAAACAGTAAATCATTACCATGTTGTATGTAAATTATTGCGGTTAGCGGGGTAGGGGTATCCCTATCAAAGAAGATGTAAGACGCCTCCTTTCCTCCCTTAGTCTACGGAACACCCTTGGGCAAGGTGGAGTACCCGTTTAGTACAGTCACTACCCAGAAGGAAAGCAATGGCAAACTACCTTCTGCAAAACTTGCTAAAAAACCATAACAACCATGAAAGAAAACACAGTAAGAAAGAGATATGGTGGCGAGACACCCAGGCCAGGCAGATCAGATAACACTGGGGCAGAGTGTGACACAGGGTGATACAAAACGAAGCTTTGCGCATTATTCTTGGATGTACAAGAGATACAGCATGCAAGGCGATGCGCTACCTGCTTGATTTTCCAGCCATTGAAGACAGACTACAAATTTGCAGAGCTCGTGCCTACCTCAGAGTTAACGCAAACACACAACATCCACTGCATAGTGAAATTAGGAAAGTGAAGGGCAGCAGGTTAAAAAGAGGAAAGTCGTGGATGGGTCAAGCCGAAGACATTCTTCGAAAGGTATGTTCACTTGAGGACTTAGAACCTGGCGAGGAGTGGGTACAAGTGCCAACAGATTTCTGTACGTCCTTTTCTATTTGCATCCAACTAGAGAGAAAATGCAGACAAGAAAATCCGGCTGCTTTGGAGGCGGAAGTACAAGCGTTGATTTTCGAGAATTCGTTAGACGATGATGCTGTCATCTATACAGATGGGTCGGTCGTCCAACATGTGAGAAGCTCATGGGCCTTTACGGCTCAGGCCAGAGGGAGAATTGTGAAGGAGGACACTGGTTCTTTTGTTGAGACCACAATTAGCCTGACTATGGAAGTCATGGCAGTAAGTAAATCAATAACATGGCTCGAGACACAGACATTCACTAGGGCTTGTTTCCTTAGTGACTGAATAAGCATGCTCAAGAGGATTGAGGTGGGGTGGATCCGAAGAGAACGGTTGCTGTCTCTGGAACGGTCTCGGCTGATAAAGATTAGTTTCATCTTCGTTGCAGGGCATGCGGGAGTACAAGGACATGAGCGGGCTGACAAGCTCGCAGGTACGGCTACTGTGGAGGGTGGACGCGCGATGGACCAGGCTGACATTCTGAATGCTCTACGAGAAGTAAGACTTTTGCGAGAACCAAGTGATGACTGTGAATCTACAACCGTGGCCAGACTGCGAGAACAGCAAATTAAAGGAGGTGTGGCCTAACAAGAACACTTCGCAGGAAGCCAAAGAAGATTGATAAACCAACACAGAACTGGCGTCGTTAGCCGCTACACGCTGTGGGATTTGCTGAGGAGGGGATCCGAGCACTTATGGACTGAATGGTTCGATGTGCAATGAGGATGATCTGCCGACTAACTAACTAGTGACACAGGGACCAGTACTAGTAATCGTGATGACGGAGTTAATCCTTACTGTGTTACCAAGGAAATTCCCTGTGTCAGACTAAGAAACAGAATGAGAATAGGAACGTGGAATGTGAGAAGTCTGTATGATGAAAAGCTTAAAGTTGTATATGATGATATTGAGAGGCTAAATATTCCAATCTTAGAAATTAGTAACAAGGGACATTTTACAAATGAAAATGAAAGTCTTTTCATATATTCTGGTAAAGACACAGGAGGCCAGAGCGGAGTGGCATTTTGTTTAGATGACACAATTGCAAAAGCTTTAATAGGATATAACCCAGTTAGCGACAGAATCCTCACTATCAGACTTACAGGAAGTCCAGAAAACATAACTCTCAAACAGATATATACACCTACTTCAACAGCAGAGGAGGACGAAATTGAAGATTTTTACAGCACACTGCAAGACACATTAAATAAGATTGGTCATAATGACATAACAATAATAATCGAAGATTTTAATGCAAAAGTAGGTACAGGAAGAGCCGAAAATGAGAGACACGTTTAGGGAAAATTTGGATTGGGAAATAGAAATGATGCAGGTGACAAATTAATTGAATTTTGCACAGAAAATGAGTTAACGATAGCCAACACACTTTTTAAACAACATCCAAGAAGACTCTTCACATGGAAGTCCCCGGACAACATTACCAAAAAATCAGACAGATTTTACGTTAATACAAAGAAGATGGAGATCAATCATAACATCTGCAAAAACTATACGATGTGCAGACTGTGATATAGATCATAATTTATTCGAAGTAGATTTGAAATTAAAATTCAAAAAGCTTACCCAAGGACCAAGGCTACTTCCTTTTGATCTAAAACAATACCAGATGCATGCATCACAGAAGTGAGAAATCGTTTTGGGGGCCTTGATATCCATACAAGAAGAAATGACACCTGATGAACTGGCAGTACAAGCTAGACTTATCTTGATAACAGCATCCAAAGATTTAATTCCGACCAGGACCATGCAACATAAGCCATAGATGAAACCATGCACGTTAGAATTAATAAAACAACGAAGGAAACAGAAAATAAAGGAGAAACCGATAACAGTAGGATGAAGTATAAATCTTCAACACGAGAAATAAGAAAGAACACAAGAAAGGACAAAAACCAATATATCCAAGATTGTTGTATTAAAATAGAGCAATGTCATGAAAATGGAAGAGATTACGAAATGTTCAAAGAAATGAAATTATTGACAAGACATTTTCAACCTCAGTTAAATGTTATCTGTGACAAGTTGGGAAATGCCTTAAAAGAATCTAGACAAATTATAGAAAGATAGCAGGAATACTGAATAGAATGTATGATATGAAATACTGTGAGGATATGAATGATATACATGAACCAATGACAGCAGAGACAAAACCTGAACCCTCATTAGATGAATTGCATGGGCAATAAAGAACCCACAGAATGGTAAATCACCAGGATGTGATGAGATACCACGTGAACTAATTAAAGCGGGAGGAGAAGAAAGCATACAAATCTATTACGCATTATGTAAAAAGATATGGAAATATGGTATATGGCCAAAAGAATGGAAGAGAACTATCTTCATTCCAACACCAAAAAGGGCAACCTGAAATTATGCACCAACTATAGAACTGTTACCCTGATCAGTCATGCAAGAAAAATTCGATTAAAAATCATAATGGGAAGACTTCGTAAGAAAAGGAAGAAGAGATTACGTGGTTCAAGTTCGATTTATACAAGGAAGAGGAACAAGAGATCGCATAATCAACATGCGTTTAGTAATGGAGAAGTGCAGAGAATTTAATATAAACATATTCGCATGTTTTGTGTATTATTAAAAGACATTCGACTGTTTACAACATCATAAACTTTGGGAAGTCATGAGGAATATGGACTTTCCATCACATATAGTGTTTTTTTTTTTTTATTCGCATATCCTTTACAGGACATCGCTGTCAATAGCAGAATCTTTCAGCTGGCTTTTGATTTCTTGGCAAGATTACGCTCAGTAGTTTGCCATTACTTTCTGAGCGGCCAGCTCAGTTATCCTGCAAGTCACCAGCGGGGGTCGAACCGCTTCCAGCTCTCGCCCGTTACGAGACTCTGCGTGATAAACGGGATTACGGAGAAAGTGTTGCAACCCCTCGGCCAGAGAGACCGGCATCACATGCAGTACAACTCATAAAAATGCTCTATCTAGATCAGTGTTTCCCAACCTTTTTTGTGCTATGCCCCACCTAAGCCTTTCTAACATTTTTATGCCCCACCCCCCACAACACATGCATCATTTTTAATATTCAAAAATTGAAATGTTCATTAAAGAAACTTGATTTTTTTTAGAAGGGCTCACGGTTCCCAGAGGGGCCAGAAGCGCCCCCCCCCCCCACCCCCAGGTCCCGCGCGTCCCTCCTGTGTGTCGGTTGTGTTGGGTGAATTTTTTTTTTTTTTGGTATGGCGTTTACCCCAGACAAGCTGGTTCCCCCACCTCCCCCTTTGTTTGTGTGGACCCTTAGTCTCACTGTGAGCTATTGCCCACAGTGGTCCACCAGGCCCACATCTAAGGTGAAGATATGTGATCGGTTTTTATTTGATCATCCCGGCCCCCGACCAGACCTGGCGCACTGCTGGGGGGAGAGCAGTAAATGCACCCGATCCTAGTCAAAGGACCGATAGGTTTTAGGAAGAAATCACTAGGAAATTATTGAGCAAACACAGTAAGTAAATTTTCAAAACATATAATGGAGAACTGAAACTCAAGTACAAAATAATTTTAATGAAAGATTTTTCTATATTATTTTAATTCTTAGTAATTATTTAAATTTAGTGAGATCCTTGCGCTTGATGCTTGCTGCAAAAAGATTTTATGTCAGGTTCCAATTTAGTTAACTTCAGTCTCAAGTCTCCCCATTTTGTTATATCCAGCCGATTTATTCCATTTTCGAATTGCCCCCCCCCCCCTTAACAATCGAATTGCCCCCCTGTGGCGCGTGGGCCCCACGTTGGGAAACACTGATCTAGACCAACAAGCAGCGGTTAGAATAGATGGCGAGACATCAGATTGGTTTTACATCAAGCAAGGAGTCCGTCAGGGATGTGTGCCTATTTGTTTAACCTGTACGCCGAAAATATAATGAGAAATGTCAGAGTTGATATAACCAGGGAGCAATATGATGGCCTAAAAATTGGTGGTCATGAAATACCAGAGATTCGATATGCTGATGATACTGTATTACTATCCACGTCACAGAATGGTATAGAAAGTCTAATAACCCCAACCCAATGAAATAGTGAAAATCAAAACTTATATCTTAACATTGCAAAAACAAAGATAATGCATACAGATAAAACTACTATGGAGAAAGAAATATATGTTAATGAGGAAAGATTGGGAGTGGTGGAAAATTTCAAATATCTTGGGTCATTGATTACCTTCAATGGTGACACAATGAAACAAATTAAACGACGACTATCAATTGCTCTTCAAAGACTAAAACAACTGAATAAATTATGGAGTGGCACAGAGAGAGCTACAGAAATAAGATTTTTAAGAGCATGCATCTTTCCCATTGCAACATACACCTTTGAGACCTAGACACTTACTAAACAAGCTGAACAGCCTTTGAATATACATGTTATATACGGGTTCTGCCGGTCTCTCTGGCTGAGGGGTTACAACACTTTCTCCGTAATCTCGTTTATCACGCAGAGTCTCGTAGCGGGAGAGAACTGGGAGCGGTTCGACCCCCGCTGGTGACTTGCGGGATACTGAGCCGGCCGCTCAGAAAGCAATGGCAAACTACTGAGCGTAATCTTGCCAAGAAATCAACAGACAGCTGAAAGATGCTGCTGTTGACAGCGATGTCCTGTAAAGGATATGCAAAAAAAAAAAAAAAAAAAACGGGTTCTAAGGATATTTTGGATAAAGAAAAGAACAAGTGCATCCATACTTCAAGAGCTGAATGTTGAAGAGGATTGGCTATTAAAGACGATAAAACAAAGACAATTTTTTATGTAAATTATTTGTCTTTTATATGTAAATTGTTACCCTTTTATATGTAAATTGTTACTCTTTATAAGTAAATTGTTACCCTTTTTATATGTAAATTGTTACTGTTTTATATGTAAATTGTTACCATTCTATACGTAATTATTAACCCTGCTTTATGTAAATGATTACTTTGCCATATAATAATCGATTACCCTGCTATATGTAGTCGATTACCCTGATATATGTAAACGATCACACTTCTATCTGTAAATGGTTACCCGTCTATTTGTAATCGATAACCTTGACATATGTAAATGATTGCCCTTCTTTGTGTAAATGGTTGCCCTGATATCTGTAATCGATTACCTTGTTAAAAGTAACCGATTTAAATGTTGTGTAATTCTATCCACAAGAGACGAGCAAAAGGTGACGTGAATTTCTACAGAAACTGGGCGGAATACAAGAAAGGATTTGGGAATGTCAGCACGGACTACTGGTTGGGAAACGACATTATCAATAATCTCACCTCTCTTGTAAGTATACAAACAATTGATTGTCTAGGCAAGATGCATGAAAACTGTTGATAGTGTAGGCAGCAGGTAAGCATGAAAACATTTGTTTGTGTAGGGAGCAAGTATCTTCTTCTTCTGCGTTCATCCGGAGTTTCTTTTTTTTTCCGGACGTGACTGCGTTGTGCCTGTTTACAGCAAAGCTGCGTTCTTGCGCCGCTAGGCCGACACATCCTACTTCTGCGGGCATTTGTTGACCGGGTTAACCTTCCCGGGGGGCAACAAGTATAAAAGCTGTTCATTGCGTAAGCGGCAAGTAAATATGAAATCAGGTCATTGTGTAGGCAATAAGTATGCAAATTCATTATTGTGGAGGCAGCAAGTAAGTATGGAGACAGTTGTTTGTATAGGTAACAATCATTTAAATAGTTGGTTGTGTAGACAACAAGCATGTAAATAGTTCACTTTATAGGAAACATCTATGAAGATTGTTGATTGTGTAGGCAACATGTATGACGATTGTTGATTGTATAGGCAACAAGTATGTAAATAGTTGATTGTGTAGGCAACATGTAAGAAGATTGTTGATTGTGTAGGCAGTGTATATGTAAATAGTTGATTGTGTACGCAACAAGTATGTAAATAGTTGAATGTGTAGGCAATAAGTATGTGAATAGTTGAATGTATTGACAACAAGCATGTAAATAGTTGAATGTGTAGGCAACAAGTATATGAATAGTTGCTTGCTTGCTTGTGTTCGTTGGCTTGTGCTCCAACGCGAAGTCCTGTATGCCGGATGAAGACATCCTGTTGTCCAACATCAGTGTGATGTCATACAGGACCTGAGGTTTGCATGAGTATCCGTTGTCCCATGTCTGGCTTATTGGTGTGCAGATGGTGGTTCCTCGCCGTATAGGCAGACACTCTCCGACTTCGGAGGAATCGGCGATCCTATTGACCTTAGCCAGGACCCCAAAGGGACCTGTTGCCCAGGACGCTCGACGAGGACGCGTCAATAGGTCTTGGCCAGTATATAACCCGGCCCTGGTGCCTTGGAAACACCTCTGCGTCCCATATGAATAGTTGAATGTGTAGGCAACAAATATGCGAATAGCTAAATGTGTAGGCAAGAAGTATGTGAAAAGTTGAATGTGTAGGCAACAAGTATGTGAATAGTTGAATGTGTACGCAACAAGTAAGTATGAAAACAGTTGATAGAGTAGGGAACATGCATGTATATGTGGATTGTGTAGGCAATAAGTATGCAAAGATTTGATTGTTTGGGCAACAAGTATAAATAGAGTTGATTGTGTAGGTAAAAAGCATGTATTAAAATAGTTGATTGTGTTGGCAAGCACTATAAATAAAATTTCATGTGTAGACAACAATTATGAAAATATTTAATTATCTAAGAAATATATATGTAAACAATTTATTGTGTAGGCAACAAGTAAGTATGAAAATAGTTGATTATCTAGACAACACACACGAAAACAGTTGGTTGTCTAGGCAACAATTATGAAAACAACTGATTGTGTGAGCATTAAGCGTGAAAATAGTTGATTGTGTAGGTAATTATAAGTATGAAAAAAGTTGATTTTCTAGGCAGCGAGTATGAAAACGGATGATTGTGTAGGCAGGAAGCATGTAACAAATTGATTGTGTAGGCAACAAGAATCTAAATATTTGATTGTGTAGGTAACAAATATGTAAACATATAATTGTGTAGGCAACAAGTATGTGAATAGTTGGTTGTGTAGGCAACAAGTATGTTAATAGTTGGTTTCGTAGGCAACAAGTATGTGAATTTGGTTGTGTAGGCAACAAGTATGTTAAAAGTTGGTTGCGTAGGCAACAAGTATGTTAATAGTTGGTTGTGTAGGCAACAAGTATGTGAATAGCTGAGTGTGTAGGCAACAAATATGTAAATATTGAATGTGTAGGCAAAATTTTTGAAGATACTTTAATGTATAGGCAACAATTATGAATATAGTTGAATGTGTAGGCAACAGGTATGTAAATAATTGAATGTGTGGACAACAAGTATCTAAATATTTGAATATGTAGACAAAAAGTATGAACATATTTGAAAGTGTAGGCAACAAGTATGTAAACAGTTGAATGTGTAAGCAATATTATGGGAATAGTTGAATGTGTAGGCAATAAGTATGTGAATAACTGAATGTGTAGGCAACAAGTATGTAAATAGTTGAATGTGTAGGCAACAAGTAAGTATGAAATCAGTTGATAGTGTAGGGAAAATGCATGTAAATACGGATTGTGTAGGAAATAAGTATGTACAAATTATATTGTGTAGGCAATAAGTATACAAAGATTTAATTGTGTGGGCAATATGTATAAAAAGAGTTGATTGTGTAGGCAAAAAGTATGTATTAAAACAGTTGATTGTGTTAGCAATCAGTATTAATAATGTTAATTGTGTCGGCAACAATTATGAAAACATTTAATTATCGAGGGAACATGTATGTAAATAACTGATTGTGTAGGCAACAAGTAAGTATGATAATAGTTGATCATCTAGGCAACATATGTGAAAACAGTTGATTGCCTAGGTAACAATTATGAAAACAATTGATTGTGTAAGTATCAAGCGTGAAAACAGTTGATTGTGTAGGTACCTATAAGTATGATACAAGTTGACTTTCTAGGCAGTGAGTATGAAAACAGATGATTGTGTAGGCAGCAAGCATAAAACAAGTTGATTTTGTAGGCAACAAGAGTCTAAATATTTGATTGTGTAGGCAACAAGTATGAAAACAGTTGATTATCTAGGTAAATATATGAAAATAGTTGATTATCCAGGCTAAAATTATGAAACCAGTTGATTGTGTAGGCAACAAGCGTGAAAACAACTGATTGTGTTTGCAACAAATAGTTATGAAAACAGTTGTTTTTCTCTGCAACATGTATGAAAACAGTTGATTGTGTAGGCAACAAGTAATTATGTAAACATTTGTTTGTGCAGACGCCAAGTAAGTATGAAAACATTTCATTGTGTAGGCAGTGATTATGAAAACAGTTGATTGTGTAAGCAACAAGTATGTGAATAGTTGAATGTGTAGGCAACGAGAATGTGAATAGTTGAATGTGTAGGCAACAAGTATGTAAATAGCTGAATGTGTAGGCAACAAGAATGTGAATAGTTAAATGTGTAGTCAACAAGTATTTGAATAGCTGAATGTGTAGGCAACAAGTTTGTGAATAGTTTAATGTGTAGGCAACAAGTATGTATATGGTTGATAGTGTAGGCAACAATTATGTAAATAGTTGTATGTTTAGGCATCAAGTATGTGAATAATTAAATGTGTAGGGAACAAGTATGTAAATAGTTAAATGTGTAGGAAACATGTATGTGAATAGTTGAATATGTAGGCAACAAGTATGTGAATAGTTGAATGTGTAGGCATCAAGTATGTGAATAGTTTGATTTGTAGGCAACAAGTATGTGAATTGTTGAATGTGTACGTAACAAGTATGTAAATAGGTTAATGTGTAGGCAACAAGTAAGTATGAAAACTGTTGATAGTGTAGGAAACATGCATGTAAATATGAATTGTGTAGGCAGTAAGTATGAAAAAATATATTGTATAGGCAACAAGTTGAAAACTGTTTAATGTGTAGGCAAAAAGTATAAAAAGAGTTGATTATGAAGGCAATAAATATGTATTAAAACAGTTGATTGTTTTAGCAACCAGTATAAATAATATTGATTGTGTAGGCAACATGTATGAAAACAGTAGATTATGCAGGCAACAAGTATGAAAACAGTTGATTATCTAGGCAAATATATGAAAATAGTTGATTATCCAGACAACAATTATGAAAACAGTTGATTGTGTAGGCAACAAGCGTGAAAACAATTGACTGTATTTGCAACAAATATTTATGAAAACAGTTGTTTGCCTCTGCAACATGTATGAAAACAGTTGATTATGTAGGCAACAAGTAATTATGTAAACATTTGTTTGTGCAGACACCAAGTAAGTATGAAAACATTTCATTGTGTAGGCAGTGATTATGAAAACAGTTGATTGTGTAAGCAACAAGTATGTGAATAGTTGATTGTGTAGGAAATAAATAAGTATGAAAACAGTTAATAATGTAGGCAACATGTATGTAAATAATTGATTGTATAGGCAACAACTATGAAAAAAGTATATTGTGTAGGCAACAAATTGAAAACAGTTTATTGTGTCATCAACTAATATAAAAAGAGTTGTTTGTGTAGGCAACTGGTAGGTATGGCAACATTTGATTGTCTAGGCAGCGAGTATGAAAACAGTTGATTGTGTAGGCAACAAGAATCTAAATATTTGATTGTGTAGGTAACGAGTATGTAAATATATGATTGTGTAAGCAACAAGTAGGTGAATAAATGGTTGTGTAGGCAACAAGTATGTGAATAGCTGGTTGTGTAGGCAATAAGTAAGTATGAAAAACTTTCAATGTGTAAGCAAAGGGTATATAAATAGTTAATTGTGTAGGCAGAAAAATAAGTATCAAAACAGTTGAATGTTTTGGCAACAATCATGAACATAGTTGATTTTGTAGGCTACAAGCAAGAAAAAAGATGATTGGACTGTGTAGGCAATAAGCATAAAAACAGATGATTGTGTTAGCGACAGTCATGACAACAGTTGTTTGTGTAGTTAACAATTATGAAAACAGCTAATTGTGTAGGCAACAATCATGAAACAGTTGATTGTGTAAGCAACATGTATGTAACTAATTGAATATGTAGGCAACAAGTATTAAAAACGTATACTGTGTAGGCAACAAGTTGAAAACAGTTTATTGTGTAGGCTACAAGTGAAAACAATGTTGATTATGTAAGCAACAAGTAAGTATTGAAGCAGTTGATTGTGTAGGCAACACATATAAAAAGAGTTGATTGTGTAGTAAGTAACAAGTAAGTATGAAAACATTTGATTGCGTAGACAACAAGCGTGAAAACAGTTTACTTTGTAGACAACAAATAAGAATAAAACAATTGATTGTGTAGGCAGCAAATAAGTAACATGTTTATTGTGTAGGCAACACAAATGTAAATATATATTTGTGTAGAAAACAAGTATGTAAACAGTTAATTGAGTAGGCAACAAAGTAAGTATGAAAACAGTTGATTGTGGAGGCAGCAAGTATCTAAATAGTTGATTGTGTTTGCACAAATAAGTATCAAAACAAATGATTGTGTAAGCAATCGTTTAGCATAAAGGAGAATCCAGTGAAGATAGAGTAGAAGAATTTTATAATGACATAGAGTCTGCTTTAAAGAAATGTAAAAATTCAGAAATAAACATCATAATAGGGAACTTCAATGCAAAAGTAGGAAATTAAGGTGATTTCACAGTAGGAAACTACACAGTAGGAAACTATGATTTAGGAGAGAGAAATGAAAGAGGATACAGACTTGTAGAGTAGGCAAAAGAGCAGGAAATGATTGTAGGAAACACCTGGTTTAAGCAACACCCTAGAATATTATGGACATGGAGGAGTCCTGATTGCATGATTAGAAACCAGATTGATTACATTTTGATTAGCAAAAGATTTAGAAATGCGCTAACAATAGCAAACACAGTTCCCAGTGCTGATTGTTATAGTGACCACAGATTACTTACAGGAACATTGAGGATAAAGTTAAAGAAAGTCAAGTATAAAACAGGAAACACTAAATATGATTTATGTACATTGAGTAATGACAAGGAAATATAAAACAAATTCAACATAGAAGTACAGAACAGATTTGATATATTTTCTGATTTAGAGATCCTATTCCAGGATGTGGATGATCAATGGGAAATGTTGAAGAATTCAATCAGATTGGCTGCTGAAACAACTATTCCAAAATTAAAGAAGGTGCGTCGTAAGAAATTTATGATTAAAGAAATTTTACGACTAATGGAAACAAGAAGACTCAACAAAAGTAAATCTGCTTAATATAAAGAAATTCACAGACAAGTCAGAATATTATGTAAGGAGGCAAAAGAAGCATGGCTTGAGAAGAATTGCTTAGAAATCGAAAAACAACACAACAGTCAAAACACCAAATTAGTGCACAAAAGAATTCAGGAACTTATTAATAAAAGAACAAGTACATCAGCAGGCTGTCTAAAAACTAAAGATGGCAAAATCATAATAGAAAAAGATCAGATTCTACCTGTATGGTAGACTATGTGAAAACCTTTACGATGATAACAGAGATGAACAGTACGATATTTTATTTAATAATGAAGGACCGCCAATTTTGAAGATGGAGGTTCGAAATGTTCTTAAACATATGAAAGCTGGCAAGGTCCCCGGTTCAGATAGCATCACAACAGAAATGATTAAAGCTTTCGAATAATATGGAATAGATCAAGTCACCAGATTGCTGAACTCATTATATGATACCGGAAATATACCTTCGGAATTATGTAATTCTGAATTTATTGCAATCCCAAAGAAATCAGGAGCCTTGGAATGTGATCAACATAGAACAATTAGTATAATGGGTCACATCACAAAGATTTTGCTACGAATTATCATGCAAAGAGTGAGGAAGAAAATACAACCTGAAATAGGTGAAGAACAATGTGGGTTTGTAGAAGGAAAGGGTACAGTAAATGCTGTGTATATGCTGCGTTCAGCTATTGAACGAGCTATAGAAGTAAATAAAGATATACATCTTTGCTTTATTGACTACACAAAGGCTTTCGATAGAGTAAGACATTACAATATTGTAGATATGCTTGCAAATCTACAAATTGATGGGAAAGACATTAAACTTATAAAAAAAACATATATTGGAAACAACAAGCTGCCATAAGGATTGATAATGAAGTGGGACAATATCAGCCTATTAAGAGAGGTGTTAGGCACGGATGTGTAATGTCTCCAGATCTGTTTTTCCCTATACAGTGAAAATATTTTCAGAAATGTAGAAGATATAAATGGGATCAGCATTGGAGGACGAAACATCAATAACAATTGATATGCAGATGATACAGTATTGATTGCAGACAATGAGCAGGATCTGCAACAATTAGTAGACGCGGTTGTTGCACACAGTAAACAACTGGGATTAGAATTAAATTGTAAAAAGACACAGATTATGGTCGTCACTAGGAAGAACGAAATACCACAATGTAATATACAAGTAAATGGGAATATTCTTCAACAAGTGAATCGGTACAGTTATCTCGGAACAGTCATAACATCTGATGGAGATGCCCTGAAGAGATTAGACCAAGAATCGCCATGGCAAAAGTAGCCTTAAGCAATATGAAAAACATACTGACCAATAAAAAGATGTCAATTGAAACGAGATAAAGAGTGTTGAGGTACTATATAGAGCATGTTCTTTTGAATGGACTTTGACAATGAGCAATCAAGCTGAAAAACATCTGATGGCTGCAGAAATGTGGTTTCTGAGGAAAATACAATGAATACCATGGACAGACAGAAAAACCCAATGACCAAGTACTACAAGAGACAAATGAAAATCGTAAATTGATTAGAGAAATTAGACGTCAATCAATCAATCATGTGCCATGCCGGAAAGCGTGGGCGGTCATGACTCGCTATTTCACTCGATCACCAAGTCACGATCACGATCTTTGGTTAGACATGTTATGAGAAGAAATGGATTGGAGAACTTAGTGACAACTGGCAATATCGAAGGGAACAGACCAAGGGGAAGACCGAGAGGAAAATACCTGGATGGCTTGGCCACACGGCATGGTCGAGACAGGAACACTGAGCTGATTAATTGATTGATTAATTGAAGCAACATTCGTGAAAACAGTTGAATGTGTTGGCAACAAGCATGAAGATAGTTGAATGTGTAGGAAACATTCATGAAAACAGTTAATTGTGTAGGCTACAAGTATCAAAATAGTTGATTGTGTAGGCAGCAATCATGATAAGAGTTGATTGTGTAGACAACAATCATGTGAACGAACGAACGAACGAACAAACAGACTTTATTTTCAAAGGGTAACAAATTGGGAACGTAGGCCCGTCTTACATTTGGCCCTTCCAATGACTCATCTTTCGTTCATCAATAATGCATAATACATTAACATAGGAAATAAAATACATTGACAAATGAATGTTGTAAACATAAACAATGCATATTACCATGTTATGAGACACATACCCCAACCACCCATCCATCCCCCATCCACCAACACACCCCCACCCAATCACACACACAACCCCAGGCACACATACATGGCCCTCCACCCATCCCCCCATCCCCACCAACACATCACACGCCCACACCCCCCCCCCCACCTACACACATCTACCCAAACACACACATATCTCCTATCCACCACACATCCCCCACACACACCCCCCACTCATCCACACACACACCCCAGGCACACAAAAATGCACCCGCCCACCCATCACCCACCCACACATCCCCCACCTACACACATCCCCACCCGCGCACACATCCTCCACCCATCCCGTAACCCATCAACACTCACCCACCCACATATCCTCCACCACACCCGCACATACCCCCAACGACCCAGTCAAACACACATCCCTCAACCACACATCCCCACCCACTCACATATATCCCCACCAACCTACACATCACGCACCTACCCACACACAAAACTAGCACCCACCCAAACATCCCCCACTTTCACACATCTCCACTTTCACACATCTCCACTTTCACACATCCCCCACCCACACAATCTCCCCCCACACACCCACACATTCCACGCCCATACACACAAATCCCCCATCCCCAACCTACACACATTTACCAACCCACACATCCTCAACCCATCCCCAATCACCCATCCCCCAATCACACATCCCTTAATCACACATCCCTTAACCACACATCCCCCATCCACACACACACACACACCACCCATACACTCACACACACACATCTCCCCACCCATACACACATCCCCCCACACACATCCCCATCCACAAACACACACCTCCCACCCACGCACACGCCCACCAACCACACAATACCCCACCCACACATATCTTCCCACCCACACACACATACATCTCCCACCCATACACTCATCACCCACACACATCCATCCACTCACGTACTCATCCTTCAACCACTCACAACCACTCATCCTCCACCCACCCATCAACAAATACACAGAAAAATTGATTGTGTAGGCGACAACCATGAAAACAGTTGATTTAGTAGGCAACAAGCATGAAAACGATTGATTGTGTAGGCTGCAAGCATGAAAATAGTTGCTTTGTAAGCAAAAATCATGAAAGCATGTGATTATTTAGACAACAAGCATGAAAACAGTTGATTGTGTATGAATCAAGCATGAAAACAGTTGATTGTGTAGACAACAATCATGAAAACAGTTTATATTGTAATAGACAACAAGCATGAAAACAGTTGATTGTGTAAGCAACAAGCATGGAAACAGTTGATTGTGTACGTAAAAAGCATGAAAACTGATCATTGTGTAGGCAAAACGTATGAAAACAGTTGATTGTGTTTACAACAATAATAAAAACTGTTGATTATGTTAGCAACAGGCATAAAAAGAGTTCATTGTATAGGCAACAATCATGAAAGCAGTTGATTGTGTTTGCAACAATAATGAAAGCAGTTGATTGTGTAGGCAACAATCATGAGGAAAATTGATTGTGTAGGCAACAGGCAGGAAAACAGTTCATTGTGTAGGTAAAAAGCATGAAAACAGTTGATTGTCTTTGCAACAGTCATGAACATAGGTGATTGCGTTTGCAACATTCATGAAGACAGTTGATTGTGTAGGCAACATCATGAAATCAGTTGATTGTGTAGAAACAATCATGAAAACAGTTTATTGTGTAGGCAACAACATGAAAACAGTTGATTGTATAGACCAAAATCATGAAATCAGTTGATTGTGTAGAAACAATCATGAAAACAATTAATTGTGTAGGCAACAACATGAAAACAGTTGATTGTATAGACAAAAATCATGAAATCAGTTAATTGTGTAGAAACAATCATGAAAACAATTAATTGTGTAGGCAACTAGCATGAAAACAGGTGATTGTGTAGGTAACAATCATAAAACCAATTTCTTGTGTAGGCTACAAGCATGAAATTGTTGATGTTGTAGGCAAACATCATGAAAGCAATTGATTGTGTAGGCAAAAAGCATGACAACTATTGATTGTATAGGAAACAAATATGAAAACAGTTGATTGTGTAGGCAACAAGCTGGAAACAGTTGGTTGTGTGGGCACCAATCATGAAAACAGTTTATTGTGTAGGCAACAAGCATGAAAACAGTTGGTTGTGTTGGCAACAATCATGAGAACCGTTGATTATGCAGGCAACAAGCATGAAAACTGTTCATTGTATAGGCAACAAGCATGAAAATAGTTGATTGTGTTTGCAACAATCGTTAAAACAGTTGATTGTGTTTGAAAGAATCATGAAAACAGTTGATTGTGTGGACAACAAGCAAGAAAACAGTTGTTTGTGCAGGCAACAAGCATGTAAAGTGTACTGTTAACCTCATTTTTTCTATTGCGCTAGCGTTTGCTTGTGTATACACATGGGCATTTGTATGGTGATGTTGTGGTGGCCTTCCGTCTGTCTCTACTTCCCAGGACATTCCATGGTACTCAATTTAACCAGAGTCGGCCTGAGGTCGTTATTTTTGTTTGTTTGTTTGCTTGTTTTTTATTTGCCTCTTTAGGCATTGGACCGCATGGTTGCTTGTCTGCCTGGTAAGCGAGTGTATTCTGCTAAATACGTGAACTGTATATCGTGAACAGCACTGATGCCAAGCTGCATTGGCTAATGCCTTTCCTTTGGTCAACATCGGCGACGTGGAGAGGGTGAACGGCGGGAGAGATCATCGGATCTCACTAGACAGCTACCGCCCGCCTAAGCTGGGCATCCCCCAGTCAATATGGTGCTGTCTCGCCACGGTTCATCTGCTCCTGAGGGTATGTGGAGCTTATGGACACAATCCTGATGTATGGACTGCAATTTATACACCTAGCAACAAGAAGAAAAAAAAACAACCGGCCCTAAGGCTGGGAACATGGAACGTAAGAACCATGACCCCTGGCATATCAGACGATCTAAAAGAGATTATGGATGCCCGCAAAACTGCAGTGATAAACAACGAACTACTCAGACTGGGGATAGACATTGTTCCCTGCAAGAGACCAACTCTCAGAATCTGGAAACATCAAGGAAAGGTATTTCACTTTCTGCTGGCATGGCAAGCCGTACGGAGAGACTAGGGATCATGGAGTTGGCTTCGCTGTCAGAAACAATCTGCTTAAGTCCATCATACCACCAAGTGATGGAACCGAAAGAATACTGAAGCTCCAACTCCACAGAAGCAGGCCCAATTAGTATTATAAGCGTTTACGCCCCAACACTAACTTGCAGCATCAGAATCTAAAGATAAATTTTATGACGATCTTAGTAAAGTGGTCGGTTAAACACCAGAGAAACAACATCTTTTTATCCTGGGGAATTTCAATGCCAGGGTTGGCTCCGACCACAAATCTTGGCTTTCATGTCTAGGACAGTTTGGCGTTTGGAAGATCAATGACAATGGACAACGTCTCTTGGAATTCTGCAGCCATCATAATCTCAACACCTTCTTTGACACAAAACCACAACAGAAGGTGTCATGGAGGCACCCCAGATCAAAGAATTGGCACCAACTCGACCTGATGCTTACCAAACGTAGCAATCTCCGCAATGTACAGCTGACTCGTAGCTATCATAGTGCTGACTGCGACACCGACCATTCACTCGTTTCCAGCAAGGTGAAGCTAAAGCCCAAGAGAATCTGCAGAAACAGAACAGAAGGGAGACCACGCATCGACACCAGCGGCACTCAAAACAAAGAGAAGTCAACAAATTCACCCAGGCTCTGGCGGAGACTGCCTGGCCCCACAAATGGAACTGCCACCGAGAGATGGAGTCATTTGTGCGACACTATCTACACCACAGCACTATCAACTTTTGGTAAGAAGCAAACAAAGTCAGCAGACTGGTTTGAAGCACACTCTGAAGAGATGCTCCCAGTCCTGGAGATAAAGAGACATGCATTCTTAGTGTAGAAAATATCACCTTCAGAGAAAACGTTGTAGGCACTGCGAACGGCCAGAAATAGAGTACAACAGACCGCAGGAAAATGTGCGAACAGGTACTGGCTGCAATTCTCTGCTCAAATTCAAACTTGTGCAGACACTGGACATATAAAAGGAATGTACGAGGGTATCAAAGCAAGCTGTCGGTCCATCAAAAAATAAGATGGCCCCTTTACCATCAACAGAGGGAGTAATCATAAAAGATCCAGAGAAGTAAATGGATCGCCGGGAAGAACACTACTCAGAGTACTCAGTGGACAAAACTGTAAGAAAAGAAGTTCTGGAAGTCATAGAACAACATTCCACTATGCATGCCCTGGATAAAAAACCGTGCCTCACAGAAATCAGCGAAGCACTAGACACTCTCAAATCCAGCAAGGCACCAGGAAAAGATAGTATTCCACCTGAAATCTTAAAATGTGGCAAATAAACAATCATCACAGAACTGTATGCAATATTTCAGCTCTGTTGGAATGACAAATCAGTACCACAAGATATAAGGGATGCAAACATTGTTACCATTTAGAAAACCAATGGTGACAGAAGCGACTGTAAAAACTATCGCGGCATTTCCCTACTCAGCATTACAGGCAAGATTTTCTCTCGAGTAATCCTAAAAAGATTACACATTCTTGCTGAAAGAAACTACCCCGAATCACAGTGCGGATTTAGATCCAACAGGTCCACCATCGATATGATTTTCTCACTCAGGCAGCTCCAAGAGAAGTCCAGAGAACAAAGAAAGCCATTATATATTGCCTTCATCGACCTCACAAAGGCATTTGGTCTCGTGAGCAGAAACGGCCTTTTTAAGATCCTTGAGAAGATAATATGTCAACCCACCTTGCTAAGTCTTGTGCAATCATTTCGCGAAAATATATAGGGGTCATTTTATTCGGTGGTTCAACATCCCTGTCATTCAGCATCAGCAGTGGAGTTAAGCAAGGCTGCGTGCTTGCTCCTACAATTTTTGGTATCTTCTTCGCCGTTCTCTTAAGGCAGGCATTTGGGACTGCCACTGAAGGCATATACCTCCTTACAAGATCTGATTGCAAACTTTTTAACCCATCAAGATTCAAGACAAAGACCAAAATAAGATCAGATGCATAAGAGCACTACTTTTTGCAGACGATGCAGCACTGACTACTCATGCAGCAGAAGATCTCCAACAGCTCATAGATCGTTTTCCAGCCGCCTGCAAAAACATTGGGCTCACCATCAGCCTAAATAAAACATAGATGAATCAGCCTAAATAAAACATAGATGATGGGACAAGATGCTGGTGCGCCTCCATTAATCAAAATTTATAATTGCGAATTGAAGGTTCTCCATGAATTTGTGTAATTGGGGTCGACAATATCAAACAATCTTTAATTAGAGACAGAAATCGACAGACGCATTGAAAAGGCAGCCACAACACTTTCCAGGCTAACTAAAAGAGTTTGGGAGAATAACAGACTAACAGAACATAAAAAAGTTCAAGTATATATAAATCTTGTGTTGTTAGCACACTACTCTATGGGTCTGAATCCTGGACCTTGTACTTACGACAGGAAAGAAAGTTGAATTCCTTCCATATGAGATGTCTGAGGCGTATCTTGGGCATATTGGGGAAAGACCCCATAACAAATAAACACGTGATTGAATTGATTACCACAGTGCACTCCCTCCTCAAGCAGAGGCGTCTCCGGTGGCTGGGCCATGCATCTCGAATGGAGGATGTACGGAGTCCCAAAGATCTACTATACGAAGAACTAGCCACAGGAAAGAGGCTAACCAGAAGACCCCAAATGCGATATAGGAATGTGTGTAAACAAGATATGAAAACCCTTGGCATAGACCCAGACACGTGGGAAAGAGTTGCAACAGACAGCTGTTCCTGGAGAAGAGATATACTAAACGGACTGGTGCTCTTTGTGCGCAATCTGATCCAAAAAAAACTGAGGATATGCGGCACAGGCATAATATGCAGTCACTTACTGCGGGACCTGCCTCGTCTTACAGATGCGGAAACTGTGACAGAGATTGTCACTCTCGCATTGGACGATACAGTCACCAGCGGTGGTGTCAGATACTTCCCCAGGGCACAACTCTAAAGTCCTTCAGGACTGAAAGAGGCCTGCTACTATATCGTGAACAGTGTTGTAGGTATGCTGGTAGGGTGTCGTGTACCATGTTGCAAATATTAGATCATCTGTCTGATCGTGTATAATCTTGTAAATATGTCACAATGTTTTGCATATCCTTTACAGGACATCGCTGTCAACATCAGCATCTTTCAGCTGTATGTTGATTTCTTGGCAAGATTACGCTCAGTAGTTTGCCATTGCTTTCTGAGCGGCCGGCTCAGTTATCCCGCAAGTCACCAGCGGGGGTCGAACCGCTCCCAGCTCTCGCCCCGCTACGAGTCTCTGCGTGATAAACGGGATTACGGAGAAAGTGTTGTAACCCCTCGGCCAGAGAGACCGGCTTGTAAATATGGGAAAATCTTATTGTGTTAGAAAAGTGAGTTGCAAATCCTTTACATGACGTCGCAGTCTACCCCAGATTGATTGGCAAGTTTACGTTCACTAGTTTGTCATGTATGGCAGGGGGTCTTGAGCCTGAGGAATTAAGGCCGCCTGGCTTGTGCAGTCGTTGTGGCAGACTGTGTGGAGGTGGTTTAATTTCCTAGCGTGTCGCTGATAAACAGTCCAGGTTTCACAAGCATATAACAGTGTGGATAATACAACTGCTTTGTAGACTTTCAACTTTGTTTGCAGGCTTATTCCATTTCTGTCCCATACATTCTTGTACAGTCTGCCAAATGCCACGATCGCCTTGGAGATTCTTGCATTCACTTCGTCATCGATTGTGGCAGCATGCTGCCAAGATAGGTGAATTTGTCCACAACACTTAGTCTATGATCATTCACTTTGATATTCGGCACAGTGTGATTATTCCCTGGAGCTGGCTGGTACATATCTACAGTCTTCTCCAAGTTGATATTGAGCCCAAAATTGGCACAGGCATATGAGAAAGCTGAATCGTTGTGTTGCATGTCTGCCTCTGAGTTGGCATATAGAGCGAATTATCATCAAAAAGGAGATCTCCGAAGGTGTCGCTATTAGTTTTGGTTTTAGCTTTCAGCCTTCTGAGACTGAACAACTTTCCATCCATGCAGTAGTAGATGTCTATTCCAATGTCGTTGTTCTCGAAGGCATTCGTCAGCATAACTGAAAACATGAGGCTGAACAGTGTTGGTGCCAGGACACATCCTTGCTTCACTCCATTGGTGACAGGAAAGAGCTCAAACGGTTCACCTTTTCCCTGTACTCTTGCCTGCATACCATCATGCAATTACCGTACTATTTGGGAAAACTTTTGTAGACAGCCATATTTCGCCATAATCTTCCACAGTCCAAGGCCACTCTATAGTCTAGCATACACACGTCAATGGAAGGTCACTATATCGACTAGTATACATATATCACAGAAAGGTCACTATATAGCCGAGTATACATAAATCACAGGAAGATGACAATACAGCCTATAATACATACATCACAGACATGTCACTCTATAGTATATTATACATACATCACAGGAGGGCCACTCTATAGTATAGTATACATACATCACAGGAGGGTCACTCTATAGTCTAGTATACATACATCACAGGAGGGTCACTCTATAGTCTAGTATACATACATCGCAGGAGGTTCACTCTATAGTCTAGTATACATACATCGCAGGGGGGTCACTCTATAGTCTAGTATACATAAATCACAGGAGGGTCACTCTATAGTCTAGTATACATACATCACAGGAGGGTCACTCTATAGTCTAGTATACATACATCGCAGCAGGGTCACTCTATAGTCTAGTACACAGGTGAGAAAACTAACCTTTCTGTCATAACCCTCAGTGGCTCGTTTTAGTCATCTAACGGGGACAATCCTGGATGTGAGGTGTCATGGCAGAACTTCAGGAATAACTCATCTTCAGTGGTAACACAATGTACTTGTTTAATGCAGAATATTAGCAAATCGTAGTCAGGTTGCCCACCAACTAATTTTGCCGAGACTGCCCTGTTATGGTAGTCTCTTTAATTACTCGAGCAGGTGGCAACTTCTCTTACCCAGCGCAGATCTTGTGGGTGTTCGACGCTCCTCTGTTACACTACTTCAACTACTACACATATGTTACATCAATGAGTGTCTTCCTGTCACAAGGCATGCCTGTACATTTCCTCATCATAGTTAAGTAAACTAAATATTCTTCCTATGATACGGAGACGATTGCAATGATGTACAGACCAGATGGAAACAAAGGAAGAGGCCGACCACGTAAACGTTGGACGGAGGGAATAGCAGAATCCATGGGAATGTCGATATACGAAGCCCATAACCGGGCACTCTCACGAAGCTTATACTTCACCTCGACACCGCAAGGTACAAGAGGAACACGATGAGATGAGATGAGATACGGAGACGGTACTGTCGTTATTTTTCTTGTCTACTACAAACGGCTCAAGCGAGGATTCTTTATACTCGTTGTTTAATGCTGTCCATGAAGAATAAACTCATCTTGTTTATTGATATTCTTCTTTGTTAAACGTTACAAATATGTCTGCTCTATTAATTGTTCACAATTAGATTTCACTAAAACTATTTTTAGCGGCTCGCGGATGCCCAAGGGCCAGAGCGCCCCACCAGTTCTTCACGTCCCTGTGTGGTTGCCCCAGGGGCCAGACCCGCCCCATCAGGTCCCCACGTCCCTGTGTGCCATTCTGATGACCGCCTCTGCTGTTGACCCTGGCCAGATAAAGTGCATATAATACACTTTGATCTTAGCCAAAAGGCCACTGAAACTATTTCTGTATCTATAAAACACGTCTGGTCGGTCTCCAAGCCTAACCTTAAGTCCGTTCTTGTCCGAACAAGTCATTGTCAGGCTCTCTTTCATCGCCGCCGTTTTCCAGTGTTTCCCTGGCGGATAGCCGAAGCGCGATTAAGCTGACCTGAATTTTTAACTCTTCATCTTGTCTGTCTTAGTTAGATGTTCTTCTGATCTAGTTGTCTTCTAACTCTTATCGTATTTTGTTTTAACTCCTAACCTAGACAGTTGTCTTTCACACAGACTTTCTTACACACTCACTCATACATTAAGATATGTGACACTTTCCAGTATGGAGAATCGTCCCAACAACTACCATCGCTTCGCAGCTGACACAATGCCCGGCTATAGACAGCAATGATTTGATCAATCAATCAATCAATCAATCAGGTGGCGTCTGCCAGAATATTGCTGACTTCTCGATCATGGTAAATATACTGTGTGAAAATGCAAACAGCTAGTCAACTAATAATGTTAGGCTCAACTCTAACAGCAACAACGACAGTGAACTGGAGCCGCAACGAAGAAACGTTAATAAGTAATTCCGACTTTTGGCTGAACACAGTTCAAATGCTGTTTATTATACAGCGTACAAATGTAGATGTAGGTATTATCTGGTTAGTATCTTTAGAATGCCTGCTATACCAGGTCATCATCTAAACTATGATTGCGAACACAAATAGATACGTACTTATATAACTAATCCGTACCAACTTGATCGCCATTGTCTTTATTTATTCCTATATCTGCTCTTCTTGCCTTCACCAGTCTGTCTTCCCTGTTGCCTCTATTCTTGTCCAGGGATTTAGCCCGCGATTAGTTACATCCATGGCGTTATCAGCTTGGGTTAGCTTAGTAGCTGGTTATTATTCTTTCTATCCATGGATCAATACTAACAGCCCCGAGCCACAATAACTTGTATAACGATCGCAAATTCCTGCTTCACCTTCGGATGTCCCTTCCAGTCTGTTTGTTGTCAAACAACGTCAGTGTCATGTTCCCGTTGGTGCGCATTTGTTTCTGTGCGTGGCTTTTTCATATCGGCTTTTCTCGATATTTTTCATAACATCATCATCATCACGTCTGTACTCTATGTGGCAGTATGCCCCCTCCTTTTAAAAGAATGATGAAATCATTTTTCTTCATCATCACGAATTTCAACTGACAGATAGCAGTGCAAACGTAGTGACATATATTGGACTAGTAAGAAGTTTTGGTCCCTGATAAATCATCCACAAAATAAAAATAAAAATTATTATATGACGGGCACGCCCAACTATCTACAAACCCACGGTATACGTCGTGTAACCAGCCCATGGGGAGGCTGTGCTAACTAATTTAACAAATTAGTCCCTCATTTGACCGAAGACAAGCGTACTCTCTAGGTCAATACCTGGAGTAGGGGACGTGTTTGACATATCGGTACCAATCCATCCAAACCAGTGAACGCACAATCTGAAATCTATCCATATATCAGTGTCAAATGTGAGGAGATGATATCTGCCAATGAGACGTTGACGTCGTCAACGTTTTAAATGTCCACTGACTGAAACTTATCACAACATCGTTGTCTAGCCATGCAGGTATGCTCATAATGTACTGGAAACATTTTATATGTGATAACAGCATATTTGTGGCTGTATGTATTTATCGATCGCGACTAGATAACCCTATAATCATCATGTATGAAATATTTAACTGAAAACATGATAACGCAATAATTCTTAAATAAGTTACTAATTATCATACTAACGAGTAATCAACCACTATCTAATATCCTTGAAATGCACAATTATTACAGTTCAATGTACTGAAGAGCCTCACGAGTCACAATAAAGTTCCTAACACAGTCTGTAGGCTCATCGTTAGACTGTGAAAACATTGATCATATCCGACTATTATTACGCGTATGCAATAACATAATAAAGTATTAATGCAGAACATATACATAACACCAATTATCTACGATAATTGTTTATCTTAATAATACTTCACACGACGGTTATAGTGCTACAACGTCTGTTGGTCCCAACGCATAAAACAAGCATCTGTATCCCTTCCAAAATCAATCTTGTCATCATGCCGACAACATGACTCTGGCAATGAACAATATCAACAAAATATGTACCAATCGCAATTACAATATGAAACAAAATAAAATGTGTTGATTATTGGAATAATTGTATACCAATTATAGTGCAAAAAAATTTAATCGGCCTAACTACCATGTACGACCGCGGACAATTAAGCAAACTAATTGTACATAACAGAAGATTTAAAGACGACTAAGACGATCTGCCAAGATATTGTCTTTGCCATGAATATGGCAGATATCAAACTCATAGTCTTGCAACAAAAGTGACCATCTATGAATTCTAGAATTCTTAGGATGACCAGATTTAAAGATCTGTAATGGTTTATTGTCAGATAGAACTAGAAATTTCTTCCTAAGATGATATCGAGAGAAAGTTTCGATACTTTCAATTAGAGCTAACGCTTCGAGTTCCGTAATAGCATAGTTTCTCTGAGTATCAGATAGTTTTATTTCTCTGAGTATCAGATAGTTTCTTACTGAAATAAAGAATCGGATGCAATTTGCCATGATGCATTTAAAATAACACCGCAGAAATTGCATGAAAACTAGCGTCCGTCTGCAAAACGAAATCTTTCGATATATCAGGTAATTTAAGCATAGAATACGTGCTGAATAGAGTTTTGATTTGTTGCAATAATTTATTATGATCATCTGTCCAGATAATTTTAGTAGGTTGACCCATTTTCAGAAGTTCAGAAAATGTTGCTGTCATATCAGCGAAATAAGGAATAAATTTCTGATAGTAGTTAATGAGCCCTGACAGACTTCTAAGTTCCTTTTTTGTGTTAGGTGGTTTAATATTTAAAATTTTGGTAACTACTTGTGGATCTGTTTTTCGAAATCCATCAGAAACTCTGTGACCAAGGAATTGTATTTCAGTACATCCTATCTCAATCTTGCTAGGTTTTGTTTTCAGACCATGTTGTTGTATTCGTTGAAATACTTGTTTTAAGATTGTAACATGTGTGTCAATGTCAGAAGTATGGATACAGATATCATCCATATAAGTAGCAACGTTAGAGATACCGTGTAGTAATTTTCTCATCATGCGCATAAATGTGCTTGGTGCATTTTGCAACCCGAATGGAAGATATGCCCATTCATACAAACCTAAAGGAGTATTAAAAGCTGTGATATCAATATTTGGCATTGGTTGAGCATCAAGGAGTGTTAATGCGTTTACATTTCTGTAATCGACGTATAGACATAGTGAACCGTCTTTCTTTTTCACTATAACTACAGGAGAACAGTAAATAGAAATAGACTTTCGAATAATACCGCTTTGATCTAATTCAGAAATTTCCGCTTTAACTTTGTCAAGATAATGTAAAGGAATAGGATAAGGTTTCACCTTTACTGGGATATCAGACAGAAATGTGATTTTGTGTTTATTAAGCGATGTCTGTCACGGCTTATCTGGAAAAAAAATGTATTAAACTCTTGTATCGCTGACGTTAGTTTATTTTTTATCTTGTGTTGATACATTTTTGTTAATTTGTATCGCTTGCCAACCACTGTTACTATTAACTGTTGGTATTGGTATCTGTTGTGCAATCGCGTCTTCTTGCTGCTCATTAATCACCCAACATGCCGCTGCAACTCTGTGTGATATGTTTTGAACAGCTTGTGGTGTATCTGTGTCGCATGCGATATAAGGTTTAAGCATGTTAATGTGGAAGATGTTATTTTTCCCTTTTACATCAATGCCAGAATCTACATCACTAACCTTTCTAATGACTGTAAATTGACCCTGCGATGAAGTGACAAGACAATCACGAGGGTCGGAAAGTAACAGTAACACTTCGTCTTCTTCTTTCAAGACTATTGTCTTGGCATTTCTATTGTCATATTGCCTATATTTCTCGCCAGCTTACCCGGGTGCTGCTTTCGACATTTGATAAGCTGTCATGATTTTATCTCTTAATTGAGTTACGATTTCATATGCCTCTCTTTTAGGGTGGTCATATGTTCTGTTCGTCAGCATGTCATTGTACAGCATCAAAGGGCCACGAGGATCGGCTCCGTATACTAACTCACATGGAGAAAGTCCAGTACTTGCTTGTGGTACCTCACAGTACGCAAATAGTACTGCAGGCAATAGAATGTCCCAATCTTTCGGACGTTCAGCCGCAACTTTTGCTAGGGTTCGTTTAAGGACCCGTTGTAATTTTCATTCACCCCATTCGTCATTGGGTGCAAAGGTGAACTAAACACCTGTGGAATACCCAACACTTTCATCGCCGCTTGGATAGCCGCATATATAAATTGACTACCTCTATCGGACAAGATGTACAAGGGGAATCCTATCCTACTGAATATCGATAATAATGAATCTAGGATGGATCTAATGGTGATGTGTTTGAGTGAAATAGCCTCTGACCAACGAGTACATAGATCAATTATGGTTAAGATAAAACAATTACCACGATCAGTAGTAGTATTCAGTGGACCCACATTGTCCACCGCAATCTTTTGAAATGGGCGTGATGCCAAATCAGTTTTCTGAACTTGAGCTTTAGGATGTTTGCCTTTCTGTGTGGTTCTTTGGAACAATAAACACGAACGAACATGATTAGTGATATCTTTAGCGATAGAGTGACATACCCATGCCAATAAAATTGTGCTAACAATCTGTGAGTAGTTTTAGCAATACCCATATGCCCTGCACATAGTGAATCATGTGCTAACTTCAGTGCTTCATTACGATATTTGGTTGGTAGCACCGATTGTAACAAAGATGTTGAACCTTTGGTGTATTGTCTATAAAATCTTATTATCCAATACAAATTTCCAGTCACCTTGTTTAGCTTGTTTTGAAGGATTGTTCAGATTATTAAAACATATTTTAAGAGAAGAATCTTGCTGTTGTTCCGTAGCTAAGTCAACCGTCAGTGTAATAGTGTCCTTACTGTTATCAATATCAGTATGAGAAAATGAAGAGTGGTTCTTGTCTTCTTCTTCCTGACGCTGTACTCATGCTCTTGTGACAGCATTTGTTGGAGTGTTTACAATCTCCCAATCAATTGCTTCTTCATGAGTGCGATCATTTGCATTGGGTACATGCCCAATAAGTAAACCGGCACAAGGATTAGGAAGTACTGCTGCATTTACTGTGCCTTCAAAGTGTTGAGATTTTATCGTAAAAGTGGGAATGTTATACCTTTCTACTGTGTCGCCGAAAGTTCTACAGCCAACAGTTTTGCCTGTGTAGTCTTGCTCTTTTATGAGCTTCTAGTCTACCCCAATAATCGATGCGCCTATATCACGAACGCATGTAGTTTGTCCACCATTTACCCAAGCAAGGTGAACTTTCAGTGTGCCATTCTGAATATCAGCCGCATTGACTTCTTGAATGGTCTTCTAGGCGTTCGTCATCAGGAATGTCTTTCTCAGTCTTATCTAATTTGTCGTTGTAAGTCTGAATGATAGCTGCATGTGTGTCCTCTAAGTCGTCAGAATCGCTACTGGAGAACACGTACGCAATATTCGCCTTCTTCCAAGTGTTTCTCATCGCGCACAACCGGCTGGCATGCCCGTACACCCGATAAGAATAACATTTAACAATCTTCTTGTAGGAGTCATACTTACTTCTCTTTTTAGATGTGATGTCTCTTAAGTAAGCAGGATAACCAGGATGTTGGTCACACATTTCTAAAGACTCGTGTGACAGTTTATAGTGTTGATATCATGTGAAGTGACCCTTTCTAGACCTGTCGGAATCTCTGTTTGTGTTATGGTATGGTCCTCTGCTTTTATTTGTGAATTTCTTAAACTTACCATTACCTTTGTGATTCTGGATCCTGGCGCTAGCCCCTATCACCAGTTCAGGTTGTGTGCATTCAGCAAATATGTCACGGTTGGCGTTATAAAACGATTCACCCCGTGATTCCATCTCACTATGTGACTTACATTTATTCTCTACAAGGAATACAGACATAGCTTTAGGTACAGCAGACGGAAGTTTGTCTCTTAGTATCAGGTCACGTATTTTATCGAAATCAGAACCAACGTCTCCTGCTCTGCCCCATTTATCAAAGCAAGAGGAAGTTTCAGAAACAAAGTCGAGGAACGTTTGGTTAGACTTAGGAGTAAGAGTCTTAAATTTTGTTCTCATACCAGCTTCGTCAAGAGAAAAATGTGCAAGGACCCTATCTCGCATGTATTTGTAGTTGGTCCTCAAATTCTCAGGGATCAACTCAATTACCTTTACAGGATCCAGTGCGAGATGTCGATGAAAGAGTATCGGTAGGTCTTGTTCTGGAATTTTATAGAATTTTGCTAGAACTTCAAAGTTATTAATCCCGGATCTTACTGAATCACCTTGTTGGAAGTTACGAATCAGTACTTGGTATTTCTTAACTGGATCATTATTCTTCGCTTGTATTCTTTGTCGTTCTATCTCGGCTTCACGATCCATCTCCAACGTCTTAACCTTCAAATTACCTTCAAGTTCCTTGTTCTTCAAATGTGCCTCTGCTGCTAGTTTGTCTTTCTCAAATGCTAGTTGCCTTCCTTTCATCTCCCTTTCCAATGCTAATTCTTTTTCTTTTGCCGCCATATTCTCTCGTTCCAAAGCCATTTACTTCTCTTTTAATTCCTTCTCAAGTGCTAATTTTTCTGGTCTTTCTTCTCTTTCACTTGCTGCTTGTAGTTGTTTTTCCTCCTTCTGTTGCATTTGGAATTCCTTAAATTCTTGCTTCGGTCACGTCCTTAGTTCCGAGCCGGTTAAACCAGCCTTCTCGCCTATATTCACAAAGTCTTGTAGTGTCGACATGTTGTGCTAATAATTTGTAAATTATGCCGCTAAAATAGCAGATATGCGACGCACAACCATTAGAACGTGAAGGCGGAAGATAATAAGCGTATCAAAATATATAAGCAAGTTGAACGAGAAGTCAACTCCAAGTTAATAATATAGAAGAGTAGAAAACAACGCAAGAAGAATAACAACTCGGCGCGATAAACAACGTCCTAAATGTTGCGAAATGTAAACACTATAAATTAGTAACAAATATATATATATATATATATATATATATATATATATATATATATATATATATATATATATATATATATATATATATATAAAGAATATAGTGACAAATATGACTCTCTTAAGGTAGCCAAATGCCTCGTCATCTAATTAGTGACGCGCATGAATGGATTAACGAGATTCCCACTGTCCCTATCTACTATCTAGCGAAACCACAGCCAAGGGAACGGGCTTGGTAGAATCAGCGGGGAAAGAAGACCCTGTTGAGCTTGACTCTAGTCCGACTTTGTGAAGACACATGAAGGGTGTAGCATAGGTGGGAGCGCAAGCGAAATTGAAATACCACTACTTTTATCGTTTCTTTACTTATTCAGTCTCTCGGTAGAGATTTGTTCGCAGCAGACGAGCATAATCTCCGGCGGGCCTATTCTCGCTGGTCGCGAGATCCGCACAGTGGAAGTATGGGAGATTTGCTTGCAAATAGACAGGCAATATCTCCTGCGGTAGCTATGGCGGGCCTATTCCCGCTGGTCGCGGGGACCGCTATAAGTCAGGTGGGGAGTCTGACGATAGTGCACGCTTTACACAGGTCCGGACACTTGTGATTGACAGATGTGCGCACCCTCATGGTCCGGGCTCGTACAAGTCCCTCACCTGTGGGACATGGCTGAACGCCTCTAAGCCGGGTCCCTTGGGTGTCAGGGTCTGGCCATAACTCGCCACCGGCTCGTGGTGGTGAGGTCTCGGTGGATTGACGCTGAGCCGCCAGCGTCTGCAGCCTACCTTGTGCCAGACGTATTGGTTACCCATTCCTCTGGAATACACAAGACTAGGCCGAGAGAGAAATCATGTCGTTTGGGCATCACATGATCTCTGAAGCTCTGCCCAGACATTGTGTTGGAATATTGGCCACATTCCACTCACATACTTTGGTCTGTCAAGACTGCAAGGTGTCTACTATAGTGACAAAACAATGACGTCGTTACGAAAAAAAAACTACGAAGTGCCACGTAGACAGACATATTTAACCATATAAATTACTGAATAGTGATATATAAATAATTCGCGTACACAACCTAGTAATACTTAACAAAGGTGTAAGACGTAGCGACAGATAACGAGCGCAGAATTTAAATCGGTAAATATAGACGTATAACAACAGGTACAAAACGTAAATACTCAACCGTCACGATACATTACTGTACCGACGAACGCGAGATCGGCCTTAGCAAACAAAATTTTTTTTTCTGTACATACACACTACATTAGACAGTGGTTATCAACCTTTTTTGGCCCGTGCCTCCCTTCACAGTATTTTCAGAACGTCATTCCCCCCCCCCCCCTTCATATTTCCTATCTAAAATACCTCCCAGCCCTACACAGTATACGTAAAAATGGAAGGTAAATTTAATAGCATATACTAAAACAAGTCTAGACATCCACATAAAACATGATTTGTGGGTCTACTTACTTCATAAAATAAATTTTAAAAGGATGAGACGTACATAACTGTAAAGTATGAAGAGAAAAACAATATCAAGTAATCGGTTCTTGTATTAAAGCGATCTTGAAATGGTCTTCATTGCCCCCTGGAAACCCTAAAATTCCCCCCTTGGGGGGGGGGGGGGGGAAATTCCCCACCGATTGAGAACCACTGACATTAGACAACAATTAAACTCAACAATAACAAATTATACTGGCCTTGTTACAGATATATGTCGACCAACGTTGATGCCGGTAGACAGCAGCATGTCATAATTTTTTTTACAGACTGACTATTGCAGATGCCCAAAACTGTCCTATACTATGTTAAACTAATGTACTGTGATGATGTGTCTCGTATTCCTGGTGTCCGTGATCCTAGCAGGTGTAATCGTGTCCGGTGGAGATGAAATAGTGTCCATGTAGAATTTCCGTCATGAAGAATCCGATCAAAACGAGTGATGAAATGTCCATTTGTCCAGTGTTGATGACATGAATAAACGTGCTGGTGAGGAAGGTACGTCTTGAGGGGAACATCTGGGAGGCAGTGGAAGAGTGGATGTGGGAGGTAAAAGCCATCGTGTGTTCTTTCCAAGTCAATATGGGTATCGAAATCCTTGTAAAAATGTGCTGAATAAGTAAACGTTCGTCAGGTCCTTATTCCAATGGTGGCAGATCAGTGGAAAAAGCAAAATCCATTACGAAAAACTATGTACATTACTTTCTTTCAAAACAATAAATAGACTGGGGACTGTGACAATTTCCAGCAGATATAAATATGTGGCTACTGGCGGGAGCAAATTGTTAGTAAGCCCGAGACGGTGCTACCCACGTGCCAGATTACTGCTGACTTCTCGATCATGATAAATATACTGTGTTAAAATTCAAACAGCTGGTCAACTAATAATGTTAGGCTCAACTCTAACAACAACAACGACAGTGAACTGGAGCCGCAACGAAGAAACGTTAATAAGAAATTCCGACTCTTGGCTGAACACAGTTCAAATGCTGTTTATTATACAGCGTACAAATGTAGATGTAGGTATTGTCTGGTTAGCATCTTCAGACTGCCTGCTATACCAGGTCATCATCTAAACTATTATTGCGAACACAAATAGATACGTACTTACATAACTAATCCGTACCAACTTGATCGCCATTGTCTTTATTTATTCCTATATCTGCTCTTCTTGCCTTCACCAGTCTGTCTTCCCTGTTGCCTCTATTATTGTCCAGGGATTTTTCCCGTGATTAGTTACATCCATTGCGTTATCAGCTTGGGTTAGCTTAGTAGCTGGTTATTATCCTTTCTATCCATGGATCAATACTAACAGCCCCGAGACACAATAACTTGTATAACGATCGCAAATTCCTGCTTCACCTTCGGATGTCCCTTCCAGTCTGTTTTTTGTCAAACAACGTCAGTGTCATGTTCCCGTTGGTGCGCACTTGTTTCTGTGCGTGGTTTTTTCATATCGTCTTTTCCCGATATTTTTCATAACATCATCATCATCACGTCTGTACGCTATGTGGCAGCGTCTCCACAACGAAGGTTGGCTGCAGTGGACCTCCAACACTGTTTGTCTCTGGCCCTCACTGTACATTCTGTGAGATTGATGTTCGTCCATCTCCTGATGTTAATTAATTGTTACACACACACACAAATCAGAGAATAATTGTCTTTGTACTTTCAGGGTTACAACGAACTCCGGGTTGATCTGAAGAAAGACAGCACACGATATTTCGCTCACTATACAGGATTTTACGTGGGTGACGCGACCTCGAATTACAAACTGACAGTGGGTACATATGACGGGACAGCAAGTGATGCCCTGAAATACCACAACAACCACATGTTTTCTACCTTCGACAGGGACAACGACAGGGACAGCAAAAACTGTGCCAGTACATTCACAGGGGCATGGTGGTACAATGAATGCTATCACTCCAATCTGAATGGTCTGTCTGATGCAAACAACGACAGCAGTATCGCTTGGAATAATGCATTCGTCAAAACACCAGGTGTTTTAACAGAGATGATGATCAGGCAGGGGTAGTTGGCCCAGAATGGAAAACATGTGATCATTATGTTGTCCTGTACAGCTTAAGTATAGTTGTACTATTCTTCTACTGGCTATTTTCTTTCATGCAATCATCAGCATCATCACCAGTCCACCGCCATTGTTATTGTAATAAACATCTATCGGTGGGTGACCTACCACTAAGGGACGACGATGTTGTACGAATCGAGGATATGATAACATTTGTCAAACAATTAGTTCAACCATTGTTACGTCTCAGCAAACGTCCACATATATGAGAGATTCTATCCAATTGAACAACAGACTCATAACATAACAGAGAACATACTCATAACATAACAGAGAAGATACTCATAACATAACAGAGAACAATAAACACATAACATAACAGAGAACACACCCATAACATAACGGAGAACATACGCATAACATAACATAACGTAGAACAACAGAAACATAATGTAACAGAGAACAGACTCATAACATAACAAAGAATAACAGACTCACAACACAACAGAGAAGAACAGACTCATAACATAACAGAGAACTACACAATCATAACATAACAGAGAACTACACAATCATAACATTACAGAGAACAACAGACTAATAACATAACAGAGAACAGACTCATAACATAACAGAGAACATATTCATATCATAATAGAGAACAAAAGACTCATACCATAACAGGGAACAACAGACACATAAAATAACAGAGAATATACTCATAACATAACAGAGAACAGACTCACAACATAACAGAGAACAACAGACTCTTAATATAAAAAATAAGAACAAACTCATAACATAACAGAGAACAGACTCATAACATAACAGAGAACAGACTCATAACACAGAACATCCTCCTAACATAACAGAGAACATCAGACACATATCATAACAGAGAACAGACTGATAACATAACAGAGAAGAACGTACTTATAACATAACAGAGAAGAACAGACTCATAATAAAATAGAGAACAATAGATACATACCATAACAGAGAACAACAGACACATAACAGAGAATATACTCATAACATAACAGAGAACAGACTCACAACATAACAGAAAACAGACTCACAGTATAACATAGAACATCCTCCTAACATAACAGAGAACATCGGACACATAACATAACAGTGAACAGACTCATAACATAACAGAGAACAGACTCATAGTATAACATAGAACATCCTCCTAACATAACAGAGAACATCAGACACATAACATAAGAGAGGACAACAGACACATAACATAACAGAGAACAACAGACTCATAACATAACAGAGAACATCAGACACATAACATAACAGTGAACAGACTCATAACATAACAGAGAACAGACTCATAATATAACATAGAACATCCTCCTAACATAACAGAGAACATCAGACACATAACATAACAGAGGACAACAGACACATAACATAACAGAGAACAACAGACTCATAACATAACAGAGAACAACAGACACATACCATAACAGAGAACAGACTCATAACACAGAACATCCTCCTAACATAACAGAGAACATCAGACACATATCATAACAGAGAACAGACTGATAACATAACAGAGAAGAACGTACTTATAACAGAACAGAGAAGAACAGACTCATAACATAACAAAGAATAACAGACTCACAACACAACAGAGAAGAACAGACTCATAACATAACAGAGAACTACACAATCATAACATAACAGAGAACTACACAATCATAACATTACAGAGAACAACAGACTAATAACATAACAGAGAACAGACTCATAACATAACAGAGAACATATTCATATCATAATAGAGAACAAAAGACTCATACCATAACAGGGAACAACAGACACATAAAATAACAGAGAATATACTCATAACATAACAGAGAACAGACTCACAACATAACAGAGAACAACAGACTCTTAATATAAAAAATAAGAACAAACTCATAACATAACAGAGAACAGACTCATAACATAACAGAGAACAGACTCATAACACAGAACATCCTCCTAACATAACAGAGAACATCAGACACATATCATAACAGAGAACAGACTGATAACATAACAGAGAAGAACGTACTTATAACATAACAGAGAAGAACAGACTCATAATAAAATAGAGAACAATAGATACATACCATAACAGAGAACAACAGACACATAACAGAGAATATACTCTTAACATAACAGAGAACAGACTCACAACATAACAGAAAACAGACTCACAGTATAACATAGAACATCCTCCTAACATAACAGAGAACATCGGACACATAACATAACAGTGAACAGACTCATAACATAACAGAGAACAGACTCATAGTATAACATAGAACATCCTCCTAACATAACAGAGAACATCAGACACATAACATAACAGAGGACAACAGACACATAACATAACAGAAAACAACAGACTCATAACATAACAGAGAACATCAGACACATAACATAACAGTGAACAGACTCATAACATAACAGAGAACAGACTCATAATATAACATAGAACATCCTCCTAACATAACAGAGAACATCAGACACATAACATAACAGAGGACAATAGACACATAACATAACAGAGAACAACAGACTCATAACATAACAGAGAACAACAGACACATACCATAACAGAGAACAGACTCATAACACAGAACATCCTCCTAACATAACAGAGAACATCAGACACATATCATAACAGAGAACAGACTGATAACATAACAGAGAAGAACGTACTTATAACAGAACAGAGAAGAACAGACTCATAATAAAATAGAGAACAATAGATACATACCATAACAGAGAACAACAGACACATAACAGAGAATATACTCATAACATAACAGAGAACAGACTCACAACATAACAGAGAACAGACTCACAGTATAACATAGAACATCCTCCTAACATAACAGAGAACATCAAACACATAACATAACAGTGAACAGACTCATAACATAACAGAGAACAGACTCATAGTATAACATAGAACATCCTCCTAACATAACAGAGAACATCAGACACATAACATAACAGAGGACAACAGACACATAACATAACAGAGAACAACAGACTCATAACATAACAGAGAACATCAGACACATAACATAACAGTGAACAGACTCATAACATAACAGAGAACAGACTCATAGTATAACATAGAACATCCTCCTAACATAACAGAGAACATCAGACACATAACATAACAGAGGACAACAGACACATAACATAACAGAGAACAACAGACTCATAACATAGCAGAGAACAACAGACACATACCATAACAGAGAACAACAGACTCATAACATAACATAGAACATGCTCATAACATAACAGAGAACGACAGACTCATAACATAACAGCGAACATACTCATAACATAACAGAGAACGTACTCATAAAATAATAGAGAACAACAGACTCATAACATAACAGAACAACAGACACAAAACGTAACAGAGAATATACTCTTAACATAACAGAGAAAAACTGACACATAACATAACAGAGAACATACTCATAACATAACAGAGAACAAATGACTTATAACATAACAGAGAACAACATACTCATAAGATAACAGAGAACAACAGACTCATAACACAACAGAGACCACCATACACATACATAAAAGAGAACAGCAGACACATATCATAACAGAGAACATATTCATATTATAACAGAACAACAGGCTCATAGCATAACAGAGAAAATAGTCATAACATAGGTGACAGGAAACGGCTCAGACAGTTCACAATCTTCTTGCATGCATACCATCATGAAATAGCCGCACTATTTGGACAAGCTTTCGTGGGCAGCCATATTTCGCAATAATCTTCCACAGTTCTCCGCTGACTGTATCAAAAGCCTTCGTAAGGTCAATGAATGTGGAGAACATTTCGGAGTTCTGTTCGTCACATTTCTCTTGCAACATATGATATATTACACACACAGTTGTCACATGATATATTACAACACAGTTGTCACATGATATATTACAATACAGTTGTCACATGACATATTACACACACGAACAGAGTTGTCACACGATATATTACACACACGAACACAATCGTTAGGGGTTCAGGAATAAAGATTAATTAGACAACAGTCCGTGTTTGTTGATACGATAGCAAGCTGTTGTGTCCAGGGTGACGTATGTACGTGCTTGTGGTCAGAGCTACCAAGTGGGCTCATGATGTGGGTAAACTGAAACAGAGACAGGGCATCAATGAGATTTGAGCATTGCATGACAAGAGACACACAGACAAGAGACTCACAGACAAGAGACACAGACGCCAGTGTCACACAGACAACTTACTGAAGTGGAGTTAAATTAATAACTTCCACATTGTTGTGTAATATAACAACTTTCTGAGCTGGATACAGTTAAAGGAATACCAGACGCATAGTTGTGTAATGTAACATGTTACTGGATACAGTTAAATTAATAACTGATGTATAGTTGTGTAATATAACAACTTACTGAGCTGGACATAGTTAAACTAATAACGGACACATATATAGTTGTGTAATGTAACAACTTAATGAACTGGAAAAAAAAATGTTTTGCATATCCTTTACAGAACATCGCTGTCAACATCAGCATCTTTCAGCTGATTGTTGATTTTTTGGCAAGATTACGCTCAGTAGTTTGCCATTGCTTTCTCAGCGGCCGGCTCACATACCCCGTAAGTTACCGACGCGATTCGAGCCACTGCTGATTCTCACCGTCGTCACGTTACTTAAGAGAGTATTCGAGATTACGGAGAATAGTCGCTAACCTCTAGGCCAGGAAGCCGGCACTGAGCTGGATACAGTTCAAATAATTATAAAAACACAGTAGTTTAATGTAACAATGGCGGGATTAAATGCATGATTAAGGGTTATATGCAAACAGGATCGTCTTCATTACACCGGGGCCTATCCCATATGACTCGGTCTACTTGTGATAGAACAGCATGCTGACAGCGAAGCACGGAGCACGAAAACTGCAGCTCCAGCTACCACCCACAGTGGACCTCAAGAGGAAACTAGACCCGTCAACCATATGTTGCAGTCAAACAGCGATCCAATGACTGTCGTATTGGAAGGCAGGCTGCTTGATATCTTCGCCAACGGTTGGTTTAATTATGCTAAGTTATAATTATAACCCAATGGGTTAATATAACAACTCTGTGAACTTCTTCTTATAGACCATGCCGTGTGGCGTTGGTGATCATGTCTGTTCACAGCCTTCTGTCTCGTGTACTGCTAATCTTCTTATAGTCCATGCCGTGTAGCGTTGGTGATCATGTCTGTTCACAGCCTTCTGTCTCGTGTACTGCCAATCTTCGCATAGTCCATGTCGTGTGGCGTTGGTGATCATGTCTGTTCACAGTCTTCTGTCTCGTGTACTGTCAATCTTCTTATAGTTCATGTCGTGTGGCGTTGGTGATCATGTCTGTTCACAGTCTTCTGTCTCGTGTACTGCCAATCTTCGTATAGTTCATGCCGTGTGGTGTTGGTGATCATGTCTATTCATTGTCTTCTGTCTCGTGTACTGCCAATCTTCTTATAGTTCATGTCGTGTGGCGTTGGTGATCATGTCTGTTCACAGTCTTCTGTCTCGTGTACTGTCAATCTTCTTATAGTTCATGTCGTGTGGCGTTGGTGATCATGTCTGTTCACAGCCTTCTGTCTCGTGTACTGCCAATCTTCGCATAGTCCATGTCGTGTGGCGTTGGTGATCATGTCTGTTCACAGCCTTCTGTCTCGTGTACTGCCAATCTTCGCATAGTCCATGTCGTGTGGCGTTGGTGATCATGTCTGTTCACAGCCTTCTGTCTCGTGTACTGCCAATCTTCGCATAGTCCATGTCGTGTGGCGTTGGTGATCATGTCTGTTCACAGCCTTCTGTCTCGTGTACTGCCAATCTTCGTATAGTTCATGCCGTGTGGCGTTGGTGATCATGTCTATTCATTGTCTTCTGTCTCGTGTACTGCCAATCTTCTTATAGCCCATGCCGTGTGGCGTTGGTGATCATGTCTGTCCACAGCCTTCTGTCTCGTGTACTGTCAATCTTATAGTCCATGTCGTGTGGCGTTGGAGATCATGTCTGTCCGCAACCTTCTGTCTCATGTACTACCAGTCTTCTTATAATCCATGCCGTGTGGCATTGGTGATCACGTCTCTCTTCAGCTTTCTGTCGTTTGTGCTGTAAATAATTTCTGTACCGAGATTACTCCATGCATTCATGTCAAACTGTCCAGCATCTGCTCTCTTCGTCTCTCCGTGCCAACTTTCCCGTGGTGGCGACATACTCCAGCTTTCCTGATGCGAGCATCCAGTTCTCTGTGTATTAACTTCTTTCAAGATGTCTTTATTGCTGTTTCCATCCGCCCGTGTCTTCTCATCATTCTTCTATAAAACCACATATCTACAGCTTGCAAATGATTCCTCACTTGTCTGCTAATTGTCCATTATTCGCTTCCGTACATCCGCATTGACTCAATATAACTCTTAACAATTATTTTTTTCGCCTCGATCGACGAAGATAAATTACAGAGCATATTCTTCATCTGGTGAAACGCTGCCTGTGATAGGCTATTCTGCATTTAACTTCCTTAATACATCTTCCTTCTGCTGCTAGTAAAGTACCTAAATACGTAAATACATTGATTTGTTTCAGATTGGTTCTGTTTATTTTGACCTTGCATGAGAGGATACAGTTTCTCTGTGTGCGAACAATTACTTGTGTTCTTCACCCAGTGTACAGCGGGAGGACAATATAAGATACACAAGCACAACGTTCCAGTCTCTGGTTGGAGTAAAGGCACTGTACACTTACTAGGCATAGGGTGTACATCTCCCCGGCAGTAGTTGGGCTCCAGATCACACGAGTCTAACTCCGGGATGTAAACCAAGGGAGCTGTGTAACGGCTTCCGTCCGCTGAGTTGTACCAGCCGAGCGGACACTGCCTGAGAAAGAGGGGGGGGGGGGGGGGGGAAGGAGGAGGACATTCACATGTTAGTTACTCATATTGTACCAGCTGAGCAGACACTGGAAGAAGGAGGACATTAACATGTTAGTTACTGATAATGTACCAGCTGAGCGGACACTGGATGAAGGAGGACATTCACATGTTAGTTACTGATATTGTACCAGCCGAGCGGACACTGAATGAAGGAGGACATTCACATGTTAGTTACTTATATTGTACCAGCCGAGCGGACACTGAATGAAGGAGGACATTCACATGTTACTTACTGATACTGTACCAGTTGAGCGGACACTGAATGAAGGAGGACATTCACATATTAGTTACTTATACTGTACCAGTTGAGCGGACACTGAATGAAGGAGGACATTCACATATTAGTTACTTATATTGTACCAGCCGAGCGGACATAACCTGGGGGAGGACATTCACATGTTAGTTACTGATATTATACCAGCTGAGCGGACACTGGATGAAGGAGGACATTCACATGTTGGTTACTGATATTGTACCAGTCGAGCGGACACTGAATGAAGGATGACATTTACATGTTAGTTATTGATATTGTACCAGCCGAGCGGACACTGCCTGGGGGAGGACATTCACATGTTAATTACTGATATTGTACCAGCCGAGCGGACACTGAATGAAGGAGGACATTCACATATTAGTTATTGATATTGTACCAGCCGAGCGGACACTGCCTGGGGGAGGACATTCACATGTTAATTACTGATATTGTACCAGCCGAGCGGACACTGAATTAAGGAGGACATTCACATATTAGTTATTGATATTGTACCAGCCGAGCGGACACTGCCTGGGGGAGGACATTAACATGTTAGTTACTTATATTGTACCAGCCGAGAGGACACAACCTGGGGGAGGACATTCACATGTTAATTACTTATATTGTACCAGCCGAGCGGACACTGAATGAAGGAAGACATTCACGTGTTAGTTACTGATATTGTACCAGCCGAGCGGGGGAAGAACATTCACATGTTAGTTACTGATATTGTACCATTCGAGTGGACACAATCTATAGGTGGACATTCACATGGTAGTTACTCATATTGTACCAGCCGAGCGGACACTACCTGTGGGAGGACATTCACATGTTAGTTACTGATATTGTACCACACGAGTGGACACAATCTATAGGTGGACATTCACATGTTAGTTACTGATATTGTACCACTCGAGTGGACACAATCTATAGGTGGACATTCACATGTTAGTTACTGATATTGTACCACTCGAGTGGACACAATCTATAGGTGGACATTCACATGTTAGTTACTGATATTGTACCAGCCGACCGGACACTGCCTGTGGGAGGACATTCACGTGTTAGTTGCTAAATATTGTACCAGCCGATTAAAACTAAATGAATTGTTGAAAACTGCGACAATTATTACAACATCATAGCAAATGTAATAAACCATCAGTACAAGAAGTATTAACACATCAGTGCAAGGATTACTAAAACATCAGTACAGAAAAGTATAAAAACATCAGTTCAAAATTTATAAAAACAGATAAATAATTATTAAACCTTGAGTGCAAGAATCGTTGAACCATCAGAGCAATAATTTTAAAACAGTGCAAGTATTATTAAAACAGTGCGTGAATTGTTTAACAGTGCATGAACTTACATCATAATTACAAATAAATATAAAACATCAATGCAAAATATATTAAAACACACAATGCAAGAATTATTAAAACATCGATGTAAGACTTATTAAAAAAGCAGTACAAGAAGTGTTAAAACATCAGTCCAAGAATTATTAAAACATCAGTACAAGAAGTATAAAAAATCAGTACAAGAAGTATTAAACCATCAGTACAAGAAAAATTAAAACATCAGTACAAGAAAATTAAAACACCTCTACAAGAATTATTAAAACATCTAGGCAAAGTTATTAAAACATCAGTGCAAGAATCATTGAATAAATATATGCAAAAGTTATTGAAACATCAGTACAAGACATACGAAAACATCATTGTCATCACCACTACATCCCCACTGACAGCTGTACTACTGAACACGTTACAGCATTACAATAACATCAATGTCAACATTGCTTTAGCACCGTTGCTGTTCTCTTCATATCGTCAACAATTGCCCTACTTGTTGTCATTCTTCTGTCGTTCCCTTGACATGTCATCATCATCATTTTCCACTTCTGACGTCAAGCGCCATGGGGAGGAATAATTTGCGTTCCAGCGCCCGTTGGCCGGCACTGGGTAGTGTCATTCCGTATGGTTGTACAATGTCTTTGATGTCGTCAATCCATTTTCTTCTTGGATGTACTCGTACTGTCTCTATTTGCAACAAAACGATTACAAACGCCGGCTGTTTATAAAGTCTCACTACACTTTGTATGTCGCCCGTGTGTTGCCGGGGCCCATAATCGATGCGAAGAATTTTTACACTGTTGCCTTCCATGCATGTCGTAAGAGGCGATTAAGTAGGCTTAGGCTGATACTTAGTCTACAGTCTATTGGGACTTCCGGTCCCCAATATGGCGGATAGGCATTTAAACCGTTATGGCCTCTGGAGTGTTTACGCTTGTGGCTACGGTTTGCATTCGCATTTTCCTCATTTTAGACTGGTATTGCATGGTTCCGTCGTTCTGCTACTGAGTGAGTGCGTGGCGCGACACTGTGAGCTGTGAATTTCGCGTGCAATGCTTTTACATCGGTCCGTGGTTTTTTTTAGCGTGATCTGCATGTTCGGAACGATGGCAGCTGGCTGTTGCGAATTGACTGGTTTGCCTTTTCGGTTCACGAGTGCATTTTTCAGGAGAGTCCTGAGAGTCGTCACTGAAGCTACGGAGTTCGTGCTTTGTGAGGTACCTCCCATATATATATATATATATATATATATATATATATATATATATATATATATATATATATATATATATATATATATATATATATATATATATATATATATATATATATATATATATGGCATACTGCAGAACTCACACAACATAGACTTAAGTAATTAGATAAATCTTTCAAGCTTCTTCTTCTTCTTTCGTTCGCCTGAAATATGTTTATAACTGCAATGTTATCTCTTGTATGAATCTAACAGTCTTGTTTAGTTCACTCGGTGGTCCATAGAGTTTATCTTCCGCTGTTGTCTCTCTAGGCCAGAAGGTTCGCCTGGATATGTTGTAGTTTGGGAATTCCTGGAGTATGTGCTCTGCTGTCTGCGACGCTAAGCCACATGTGCACATGGCTGAGTATCTTTCAAGCTGAAATACAGTCACACAGTAATTTCAGTACTCTGCCACGGTAATTTTAAACTGTTTTTCATGTGTTTCTGTGTGTGCCTCATGACGATAACATGTACACAGAATTTACATTGTAAACAAATCCTTGGAGTAAACCTAAACCCAGTGATGGTCAACCCACAACATCTGTAAGTCGTGCATGAGTAACTTTCTAGTCAGGACAAGAAAAGCGTTCAAAACTTACTGTTTATAAAGTAATCCGTTTGAGCACGCGAAATAATAGCCATATTTGCAATCGCCAGTGCAAGATGGGTAGTTCCCATTGGGTTTGCCCTTACAGCTCTTGCTGACACACCTCCCGCGATCTGAGAATAAACCACACATCAACATTTCTCAACAAGACATCTATACTCATGGATTCAAGTGACACCCGCGCCCTGAGAATAAACCACACATCAACATTTCTCAACACGATAAATACACTCATAGATACTAGTGTCCCCGGCGAACACTATCTCAGTACAGATTACCTTCCCCCTTAATACACATACACTCATGGATACTACAGACCCACGCGCCCTGAAAATAAACTACATATCAACATTTCGCAACACGTAAAATACATTATGGATACTAATTATTTCTCTCTCTCTCTCTCTCTCTCTCTCTCTCTCTCTCTCTCTCTCTCTCTCTCTCTCTCTCTCTCTCTCTCTCTCTCTCTCTCTCACTCTCTCTCTCTCTCTCTCTTTCTTTCTTTCTTTCTTTCTTCTCTTTCTCCCCCTCTCTCTCTATCTCATATCTCTCTCTATCTCTCTCTATCTCTCAAGTCTACCAACTGGTCAAAATTTAAAATTTCCTTGATGAAGACACAAGGAAGATATTCTATACTCCTCACATACAGACACATTCTGACTACTGCTCTACAATCTGGGACGGTTGGTCCAATTCAGTCACAAAGCGACTGTACTCACTCCAGAAACGGGCTATGAGTTTAATTTATAGTAAACACGTAACTGATAATCCTAGCCTACATAAACGCCTTCGGTTACTACCATTCCGCAAACGCCTACTTTTCAACAAAGCCAAACTAATTCACATAATCCTACATCGGAATGTCCCCAATTATCTTGGGCCATTTTTTTTTTTAAATTACAGTGCAAGACACAGTAAACGATTAAATATATTACACATCCCGAATCCTAGGATATACTTATACAAAGCAAGCTTAATATACTCCGCTAATCAGCTGTGGAACAATCTTCCACAAGAAATCAAAGACATCACCAATTCCTATACATATTAATCGCAAATTATTCGAACAATATCTCAGTACAGCCGGTCTCCCTGGTCTAGGGGTTACACAACTTTCTCCCTAATCCCGTATACTCTCGTGAGTAACGTGACGTGCTCGACAATCGGTAGCGGTTCTCTCCGCGTCGGTAACTTACGGGGTATGTGAGCCAGTCGCTCAGAAAGCAATGGAACACTACTGAGCGTAATCTTGCCAAGAAATCAACAATCAGCTGAAAGATACTGATGTTGACAGCGATGTCCTGTAAAGGATATGCGAACAACATAAAACAATCTCAGTACAGATTACCTTCCCCTTAATAATAATAATAATAATAATAATAATAATAATAATAATAATAATAATAATAATAATAATAATAATACGCTAGTATAACAGCTAGTCCCATTTGGTAGACCAGTATTATAACAGGATGGCCTCGGTTGTTGTGAATGAACACAAGCCCCGAGGTATCCCAGTCACTCACGTGTATACTAACCTCAGGGGTTGGACAGGTAGGTCAAAGACTAGAATGCATAGGAGTGTCACCGCCTCACGAATATATCTAGTAAAGGGCTGCAACTCCAGCCCAAGGGAAACCATTGAGTCGAGCAGGACCCAAGTAATCTAGAACCTTCTAGATAGAAATGGTCACCAAGTCCATGATTCCGTGGACACTGATGTGGCCCGCCTAATGCGGGGTCCACGAGGAACTCGGACAGAGTTACCGCCCGTGTCGGGTTAGGACACGCGGAGACGGGCAGAGGACGAATGGACTTGAGAGAGGCAACAGGGCCTGCCTTTGAGGGACTCTATAGATATCAATAGATATATAGACATAGGCTAGATAGTTTGCTAGACTGTTAAATGATACTTATATGTTTGATGTTTACTATGTGGGAGATGTAATCGAGCGCGGGTCTGTTTACCCATTGCGCCAACACATACTGTATATGTAGATACAATAAATAATTGATCTCATAACGAACAGATTTATTGTTGCCTGTATGAACCCAAGTTTAGTTATCTAGATACGAGCAAGACTATGACAGGCTTTTTGGGGGCTAGTTTTCCGGTTTTGGCATAGAATGTTTTCTTAAAAACCTATTAAATGCCATGTAAAATTAATTATTTAATCATATCACATTGATTTGTTAAATCAAAGAGATTGTTAACGTTGTAAGTTTACATAGAACTAGTAGCTATCTAGCGATAAAATAGAAGTAATCTGAGTCCCTCGGCAATGTCTCAACATTGCCTCCACAGCGCCTCTTTATTTTGATTCTATAAACATTTTTTTTACATGTTACTATTTTGACATTTTTTTTTTTTGTGACAGTCACTAATGTTTTCTCGCTCCACGAGCAGATTGTTCCGCAACAAGTGCCGCGTCCAACCGATGAAACCTTTCCAACAATAACGAGAGTGCAAGATAACATCGAGGATCTTCAAAATTCAGAGCTAAGTTTCACCTCATACCCATTGTACTTCTAAGCTGTACTTCTCATGTTTCATCAATGTACTATTTTGTATCATATTGATTTCGTGGCATATTCATGAAATTTTCACCAACATAACCTTGCATTTTGATTTACACATTAATAAGTAGGGGAGTTAACCAAATTTTCGACCACACAACATATTTTTCTAAGGGATTTAACTTTAGAAACATTGCATACAAGTAAAACACAAAATGTCTTCCTTAGATAAATGCATTGAGCAAGGAATAAAGTTAGGCTATAAAGAAGAGAAATTGTCAGAATGGGCACAGAAAACACACGCAGAAAATATTGCCCGTGAAGAAAGAGCGATAGAACGAGAAGAAAAGAAATCTCAAATGGAGGCCGAAGAGAAGAAGATTCAGATGCAAATGCAAGCAGATGAAAAGAAATTGCAGATGCAAGCAGATGAAAAGAAATTGCAGATGCAAACAGATGAAAAGAAATTGCAAATGCAAATGCAAGCAGATGAAAATAAATTGCAAATGCAAATGCAAGCAGATGAAAAGAAATTGCAAATCGAGGCCGATGAAAAGAAATTACAGATGGAACTTGAGGCTGCCGCCAAACAGGCCCAGTTGAATTCCGAGACACAGATTAAACTAAAACAGATGGAAATGGAGTCCAACACAGAAATATCAATAAATAAGTTAAGAAGCAAAGAAGAGGAACAAAAATATAATAAATATAAAGGTCTCGTTAAGGCTTTCTGTTCTGGAGATTCCATCTCCGCTTACTTAGAAAATTTTGAATGCCTCATGTCTCATCATAAAATCAGTAAAGCAGATTGGGCATTTATTCTAATGAGGAATTTGGCTCTCGAACCACTGAAAGTAATAGAAACAATACCACAGGAAATGCGAAAAGACTATGAGTACCTAAAACAACGCATTCTCCAACATTTTTCTTTAGACACTGCAGGCTACCAACAACAATTTGCCAAATTATCTCCACAACCAAACCAAACCTTCATAGATTATGTCAGTACAGTCCAAGACATATGCACAAAATGGATTAACTCGGCTAAAACCAACAATAGCCATGATAAACTTAAGGAACTAATTATAATAGATAAAATAGTTAGCACCATCCCCACACCTTTTGCCAAGTTCTTAAAACAAATGGATTGTAAGACCATTCAGGAAATCGAGGCGAAAGGGAATGCATTTTTTACAGCAAATAGGGATATTTTTCAACATAACATAAGTCACAATGATACAGCAGCTGCAGTGGTGAACACCAAATACTCCAAACAATCACAGAGCAGATTTAAACCGCGATCCAATGTCGGTAAAGTAGTAAGGTGCCAATATTGCAATGCTCATCACGACATTTACGGTATGTGTGACAAATCACCCTACTACCCTGAACACCTCAAAAAGATGGTAGAGAAGCAAACAGCTAAACGCATGGCTTACCACAGAGTAGTTAAATGTTATTTCTGCAATAGCTGGGGTCACTATAATAAAGATTGTCAAGGCCGAAAGTTATTGAAACAGGCCAATGCAGCATTAGTAGAAACGTCGACTGACGAAGAGCTTGAGTCACTAAATGAATGTGAAAATCAACACGACAATGAGAGCGAGCTTGGGAATGCTGTACACGTCATAAACACCATAACAGACAGTACATGCAACACCTGTACAAAGTTCCAACTGGACACAACACTACATTGTGGTCACATTATCCCAATTGCAAACGAAATAGCTAACGCTGCCTTATCATCTACAGGCAAGCTAATTTTTTATACAGGGTTTGTTAACAACAAAAAGGGCACGTTAATTCGTGATTCCGGCGCAACTCTCTGTGGGGTGAGGAGAACATTAATAGACGCTAAAGACTACACAGACAAACATGTGACGTGTCGCACATTTTCAGGTACAACAGAGAAATATCCCCTTTCTTTGGTCGAAATTCAAACACCATTCATATCGGGGCAAGTATTGTGTGCTATCCTTGAAAATCCCATCGCGGATATTATACTTGGTAATTTACCCAACATACATCCTTGCTCTGAAACAGAGATAAAAATGTGGGAGCAAAAACACGGTATCCACCACAGAAATAGCGACACAAAAGAGAAACACCATTCTTGCTTGTCTCAAACTGCCAAAATACCAATGGAGACAACCACTGAGGTAATTCAAGAAGAATTTACCAAGGTGTGCAATGCAGGGGCGGTCGAATCAAGAAACGATACGACCGAATTAAAACCTCGAATTGAGGATGCGACCAAACTACCAAGTACCGAACCTGTAAATGTGCAACAAAACACACAACACACAAAACCAACAATAACACAACAGACAACCCACAAAACCAACACCGACCAACTACAGGAAAGATTAGAAATAGTAGCGCCAAACTCAACTAACATCACTTTTGGTAATGAACAGAAAAATGACCCTACACTAGCACCATACTTTAAATTAGTAGGCCTTAAGCCAAAATTAACAAAGAACGCATCGTGGACATTTAGGCTACAGGATAACATCTTAACTAGATTTTACACAACAAAACACACCACGACACAGCAAATAGTGCTACCACAAGCACATCGAAACAAAGTTTTAAAAATAGCCCATGACTCCCCTTTTGGAGGTCATATGACATACGAAATGACCAAGGCTATTATCCTGACCCAGTTTTATTGGCCAAAGTTCGACCAGGATATTAAAACCTTTTGTGCAACTTGTGTTATATGTCAGAAACTGGTCAACAAGGGGAATAACCCTACTGTATTCTCTTTAAATAGAAACTTGCAATTATCCCATGGAAATATGTTGACACCATATTATGTTAGACGAGACAATGAGACAAATGAACTCACTCAACGAACTGGCGACGGAGACGAAACGACAATTTCTCAACGAAATGACACCTCGACAAACGAAGCATCGTTAACGACACACTCTTACGACGACGAAAACGACAAAGACATATGGACATTACCGACAATCTGTGATATCGACAACGACAATAAATGTGACGACAAAAACGACGACGACAATGACATTGAAGACAATGTACAAACAGTGGCATCTGTGATAAATCAGACAGACGTGGACAACATGGAAATCCCTGGACCAATCATGACTGACGACGGAATTAATGACGTAGTTGCTTATATTGATGATATATGCATCCATTCTTCTGATATGACTTCTCACTTACTCACCCTGAAACAAGTCTTCCACCAAATCTCTCTTTTTGGACTTACTATCAACCCTTCCAAGGTTGAAATAGGTTACACACAAATAGACTTCCTTGAACATAGAATTTCTGAAGGAAAATTGTTGACTGATGATAAAATTGTTTCCAAGATCCTTAAGCTAGAAGTACCTACCACAAAGAAGCAAGTTAAAAGTTTACTAGGTCTGATTGACTATTATTCTAAATTTATTCCACATTGGGCAGAACTAACCTCAGTTTTCTCTGATATGTTAACTAAAGATCATCCATCGAAAATTTGTAAAAGTACCAGCTTAGATGATGCAATGTGTAAATTGAAACATATTTTTTCTAACCCACCAGTCTTACGATTACCCAACATTAATTTACCCTTTATTTTGACCACAGATGCGAGCGCTATCGCAATAGGAGGATGCCTGATGCAGGAAATGGATGGCATAAAACACCCAATTCTCTATGTAAGCCGCAAACTAAAGAAGGCTGAGACTCGGTATGCCACAGTTGAATTAGAGTGTTTGAGCCTAGTGTTTTGTATATTGAGATTATCGAAGTTCCTCTTAGGGAGTCACTTTGTGGTCCTCACTGACAGTTCGCCATTATTAGTCCTTAACCAGGGGTCGCCGAAAAACCATCGGCTACAAAGATGGTGTCTTCTACTTCAAGATTTCGACTTCGAAATCCGCCACATCAGAGGCACCGACAACATTGTGGCTGACCTTTTGTCACGGCAAGTGAATGCGCCAGTAGAATGACTCTGATCACATCTACCATTAGCCATACTATAAACTGTGATACTTTTAGTCGGTTGCATATTACAGTGGAACTCTACACCTGCTAGAGTACTCTCAGTGATTAGTTGAATTACGACACCCAAGAACATGATACGTTACTTTAAGAACTATACCATCAAGTGCCTAAGCGCTAGAACGATTCCAGCAAGAAACAGTAACTGTGTTTGTCTCAACCAATAAGATCAACCAACGAACTAACTCCGAATTCTGTACGAACTCGTTATATAGGACATTAAGAACATGCCATACTTGCTGTTACTACGTAACTTTACTAACAGCCGAAACAGAACGACATCGACGACAACACTCAATAGAGATCCATACTAGCTTTACCATTCATGGCATACCACGCTAGCGACAGGAGGACGACGCGCACATCATCGTTGGATTTAATTAATTAATTAGTTTAGGATTAAATATGTATTATATTTCCATTATTGTTGTATATAAATTGTATTCACCGGTAATTTGTACATGTTCGACATTAATATTACAGGCGGTACCATTCCTAAGCTAAAGAACCGTCCTATACAATTGTCTCTATTTAAATTGTAACCCATTTGTCATTCATCGTACAAGAAGTACGTATTTACTTAAAGTGCAAATATCGCCTAGCCCATTTTTTCTAAGGGCAATAACACTTACCTCAACTTTAATTATATATTTTAACCAAATACTATTTTTAATCAAAAGTGAGTGAATGACTGTGTGAATGGATTAAATGAGAGAACGATACACTTGGCGGACAAATTGTACGCAAACCGTATTTATTTTAATTTGTCTGCGTCTTTCATGTAAATTGTATGACTTGTCTAATTTGTGAATACATGTGTAGTACTTAGTTTAATAGTGAGTTAATATACTTAGCTTAGCAGTTAGGATACATCTAAGCACCACTACTTGGAATGCCTTTTCATGTATTGCACACAGTGCAGTATTTCATGATTGAGGTTATCCCAACTCGTGACGCTTGGAAATACGCCACACATTCAGCACACACAGTACACAAACCTTAAAACTCAACACTATCAAGTTAAAATACAGTCACTTTATTAGAAACATCATCTTATTAGTTGAACACACTAACAAGCCAACAGGGACACTTGTAGTATGAGGGGGATAAAAAGAACAAGGTAACTACATATTTAGCATTATATAACATACGGGAGTAAAAGTGTATAGAAATACACACACAGATCAAGATTTGAAGGTGTACTTATTTAGCCAAGACTTCGGTCTTGTTAACCCTCTATTATATAGGGGTTATTTGTCTGGGTACCATTTTGGGTACTATGAGAAGGGCAAGTTGTAAATACAACTACTAAAATGCCACGTAACTTCGGTCTGATAAGCATATTTAAGCACACGAGAGACAGGGATCTCTGCACCAAATCAGACAAGTGTTGTATGGTAGAATACATGAGTTTTTAGTGCTAATAGGTAGGTTGCCAAGTTACTATCCACCAAACTACAACACCAACTGTAGGTGAGTCGGTGACAGAATTAGAACGGATCTAATTCCCAACAACAAATCAGGTCACGGAGGAGGGGGGATCCTGTCACCGCCTCACGAATATATCTAGTAAAGGGCTGCAACTCCAGCCCAAGGGAAACCATTGAGTCGAGCAGGACCCAAGTAATCTAGAACCTTCTAGATAGAAATGGTCACCAAGTCCATGATTCCGTGGACACTGATGTGGCCCGCCTAATGCGGGGTCCACGAGGAACTCGGACAGAGTTACCGCCCGTGTCGGGTTAGGACACGCGGAGACGGGCAGAGGACGAATGGACTTGAGAGAGGCAACAGGGCCTGCCTTTGAGGGACTCTATAGATATCAATAGATATATAGACATAGGCTAGATAGTTTGCTAGACTGTTAAATGATACTTATATGTTTGATGTTTACTATGTGGGAGATGTAATCGAGCGCGGGTCTGTTTACCCATTGCGCCAACACATACTGTATATGTAGATACAATAAATAATTGATCTCATAACGAACAGATTTATTGTTGCCTGTATGAACCCAAGTTTAGTTATCTAGATACGAGCAAGACTATGACAGGAGGGAAGACCACCCTGAATGAGTGGTCTACCTCAAGTAGATTAGAGGTAACCCAGTGCCCCAACAAGAGGGCAGGGTAGGTGTAGGGAGTAGATAGGGAGGAGAACTATCAACAGTTCTCTCATGAGACACGTAAGTGTCAACCAGAGGGTAAGCACTCTGGTCACGGTGTAATCACCTCAACGTGATAGACACCAAGAACTTGGAATAGAACTCAAGAGTAGGCGCACTACTCTAAGCGTGTGGAATGATGTAGCACGCAAAAGCCGAAGTGCGCATGAAGACCCTCCGCGTGCTGTGTAATCAGGACGCGGAGGATGGTCAGACAGGGGACGGACTTCGTAGCGGAAACATCGCTTAGAGTCGATGCGTCCTTCTTTAAGTGAATAGATAGATTTATCAGTAGGGCTAGGGACGACTAGAGATAGGAAGTTCTGTGTTTTCATGTGTGATTCATTAGAGACAGTTTTTGTGCATTTATGTATTGTAAGAGCCAGTGGCAATAAAATGTGTAATCAATTCCTCTCGTACGACTGACAAGTCTTTTTGTGTGGTGCGAGAGAAGTTTATCCCTGAATGCCTGTAGCATCGCTTGATGACACTCACGTGTATACTAACCTCAGGGGTTGGACAGGTAGGTACACTGATACTACTATTATTGACCCCCTCTGCAAGGTGACAAGTGTCATGAGTCTACAAACCCCTTCCAGATCCTAAACCTCTACCATCTACCCTCTACCTTGGTACTTTAACTCTCAGGCCTCGTCCAAGATCACACCTAATAACTGTATAGAAGACATGTCAACAATTCAACAATTTAATGTACTCTATAGACACAGGTCTCAAAGGAACGTCCTGATAGGAAATGATCTATGTACAATATAGAAAAAAGGTAGAGACAGAGTCAGAGATGATTCCGGGTCATGAGGTATAACAGAAGATATGAGGGTGTTTCCGTCGAGTCGGTCCAGAAGACTCACCCGGCTCTTTCCCAGCACTGCCATCTGGAACACTTGTGGACTGTTCTGCCGCAAGCAACCGGTGGTCAAACGATGGGATTTAGCCACCAGGACTCCGATGACTGGACTAACAACACACCATTACAACTGCGAGAATTGTCAATACCTATTGCCTCTATGACTGCTATGCCTGCACAGTCTGGTTGGGAGATCCTCGACCACGAGGTATCCCCTGATGTACCTGGACAAATGCTGAAAATAGAGTCTGGTAACAATCACTAATTATGGTCAAGTGATGCTTCATCCCTGGTTGGGTGACGTACATTTTCCACAACATAAGAAATCACTCAGAATACACATAACACAATCTCATAGGTGTCTCGTGTGGACTTCTACTCTCTGATAGACGACTAAACTGCAGATATGTCTGGAACTCAGGATTTACTGGACTCCATCTGAGTCTGGTTCAGAACAAGGATATAGTATAATAACATGATGAGTGTCTATACGCTTTGACGAAACGTATCACTGTGAAATCATAAATCTTTAAAGTGGCATCTCGTAGAAGGTTCGGTGGTGGTCAACACTGATGTTCAAGCTGAAATGCTCCCAGAGCTATGATGTTTCCCCAGCCGGGGCTGTCCTCTGTATCGAGCAAATAAAAAACATCTTCCATTGGAAGTTCAGCTTCAGCGTGGAAGTTATATACAACATAAGTCTATTGTAGCCTTCAATTAGCACACCTTCTTTGAAGAATTCCTCAACCACACAGGATCATGGTGGCATGCGTATACCACACAGACTAGGTCTCATAAATCATCACTGCAGACCTCATACAACAGGCAACACCTGAACAGAAAGAGTAGGCGGTGAGTGCATTCGGTACCAACTCGGACCCACATGTTATCATCCACTTAAACATTTACCTTCAGCATAACTAGTTAGGCTATGCCTAATTAGGGAATCATCCCTAGACCTAGTCGCAGCATGTTTAGACATCCAATGTCAAATGGCACCAAGATCAGCCCGTCGGAAGGATTAGGTTGCGAAAAGTTCGAGTCTGACGTTACTGTAGTTTCACACTCCTACCTTTCTCTTGTCTTCAGTGGTTGAATGAAGAACTGTAATGTTTCTATTTACACTAATAGAAAACTAAACCTCTGGAAGAGTTGGTCCCTAGACCACTCTCTATCATTGGACGGAGATATATTGTTATCAATTAATTAATTAGTTAGTTAGTTAGTTAGTTAGTTAGTTAGTTAGTTAGTTGATTGGTTGGTTGGTTGGTTGGTTGGTTGGTTGGTCTCTCTCTCTCTCTCTCTCTCTCTCTCTCTCTCTCTCTCTCTCTCTCTCTCTCTCTCTCTCTCTCTCTCTCTCTAAATCTCTAGATCTCTCTTAGTCTAGTCTAGTCTTTCCTCTTGAGCCTAAGGCGGCGCATAGGGCAGAAGTCATGGCTCTCTATGTCTGGTGATTCGCTGCTACCCGTTGTAGATCCTGGATGTTCACTTGGCCGTTGAATGAGCCTTCTCTGATGATGGTTCTACGCAGGGTCTCTCTTGATCTTCCCCGTTTTCTTTTCCCTACTGGTGACCATAAGAGGGCTTGGTAGGGGAGTCTTGTCTTGTCCATTCTGAGTACATGGCCGATGTAGTTCCAACGGCGTTTTCTTTTAAAATTTGATACAATATCTTGCTTAGTCTCTTGTATTATTTGCGTATTGGTTCTGAAATCTGTCCAGTGGAGGTTTAGAATTATTCTAAGACATTTGTTCTCAAAATTGTATAATTTTTTAAAATCTAAAGCTACCGTTGATTTCCAACTCTCACATCCATACGTTAGCATTGGAATCACACAAGAGTTGACGATTTTAAGTTTCGTATGTTTGCTGAGTGTCTTTGACTTTCAGATGTTTGACAGTTTATTGAAGACACCAGATGCCAGTGCGATTCTAGATAATATTTCTGGCGTTGAGTCCCCTGTAGATGTCATTTTGCTTCCTAGGTATGTGAAGCTGTTGACTTTTTCCAGAACATGGTTGTTTATTTTGGTGTCGTCTGAACTGTTGGTAAGATCAATAGTTTTTGTTTTTGCTGTGTTAATTTGGAGACCAATTTGTCCTGAAACATTTTGGAGATGGTTTATTTTCTCTTGGCCATCTGGGTGTGTTGAACGTAAAAGCACTATGTCGTTGGCAAAGTCCAGGTCTTCTAGAATTTTGTCAACCCAATGGATACCCCTAGTTGTGTTGTTTGTGCATTTGCTCATGCCCAATCGATAGCTATTCCAAAGGGCATCGGTGACAAGACACAACCCTGTTTCACTCCCGTTTCCATTGAGAATCAGTCAGAATTGCCTGATTCTGTTCTCACGCAGCAACGTGTCTCCTTGTAGAGGATTTTATGACGTTGATATATTTAGTAGGGAAACCATAGACGTTAGGTAGATTCCAAAGTGAAGGACGGTGGATACTGTCGAAGGCTTTTTGAAAGTCGACAAAGTTGGTGATTAATGCCGACTGGAATTCTACAGTCTTCAATGATTATTCTAAGGACGAAAATGTGGTCTATACTGTTCAATCTCTCAAGTAGATAGATCTCTCTAGATCTCTCCTCGCTCTATATATATCTTTCTTCTTCTTCTTCTTCTTCTTCTTCTTCTTCTTCTTCTTCTTCTTCTTCTTCTTCTTCTTCTTCTTCTTCTTCTTCTTCTTCTTCTTCTTCTTCTGCGTTCATCCGAAGATTTTTTTCGGACGTGATTGCGTTGTGCCTGTTTACAACATAGCTGCCGTCCTGCGCCGTTATGCTGACACATCCGACTTCTGCGGACATTTGTTGACTGGGTTAACCTACCCGGGGTTTTCGTAAGGCATTTGATTCTCACTCTCCCATACCATCTGGCCCATTTAGAGCAGCCGAAGACATCCCGGTAAGCTCTAGAGGGAAGGCAGGGGCAGACCATGAGCATTCCCCGCCATCTAAGAAGGCTTCCATAATTGCAGAGCCGACACATAGCGCTCTGGTACTGGGCTCACCTAAGGAATCGTCACGTCCTGCACATGGTATTATTATAGCTTCCTTCCATGCCTGTGGGACTATTCCGCTCTTCCATCTGTAATTTAGAACTGTTAGTGGTTTCTTTTTTGCTTTAGTACTTAGTCCTACTAGCATTTCATTTGTGATTCCATCCTTTCCTGGTAATTTCTTCATTTTAGTGTATTCATTGCTTGTTCCATTTCTTCCATTTTTAGATTTGCCATCACATATTCTGCTGCTGTCTTTGTATTACTATGATGTATCTGTTTATCTTTGATTGCTTTCTTCTGTTCGGTTGTAATATCAATGTGGTTTGCACTAGCATAGTGTTCCATTAGTGCATTTGCAGCCTTTTTTCTTCCTGTAAGCAAGGCATTTTCTTGTTAAATAGTTAATTGTTTGTTTCTGGGTCCTTCATTTTCATGGCTTTCACTAGTTTCCATAGTTTGTTTCCATCCCTGTCAAAGTTCAGGTTTTCTGGGTTTTTTTTCCCTCCAACAATCTCTTGTTGTTTGATTTCCATCCATCATGTGCCATGCCGATAAGCATGGGCGGTCATGTTTTGCTATCTCACTCGATCAGCAGAGTCGTGGATCAACTCCGTGTTCCTGTCTCGACCATGCCACGAGGCCAAGCCATCCAGGTATTTACTTCTCGGTCTTCCCCTTGGTCTATTCCATTCGATCTTGCCAGTTGTCACCAAGTTCTCCAAGTCATTTCTTCTCATAACATGCCCAACAAATTTTGACTGCCTACGTCTAATTTCTCTAATCAGTTTACGATCTTCGTTTGTTTCTTGAAGGACTTGTTCGTTGGTTTTTCTGTCTGTCCATGGTATTCTCCGCATTTTCCTCAGAAACCTCATTTCCACAGCCATCAGATGTTTTTCAGCTTTGATGTTTGATTTACTGTTCTTTTATATTTTTTTTTAGAGAGATGTTCGCTTCAGTTGTTTGTTCTCTCTCTCTCTCTCTCTCTCTCTCTCTCTCTCTCTCTCTCTCTCTCTCTCTCTCTCTCTCTCTCTCTCTCTCTCTCTCTCTCTCTCTCTCTCTCTCTCTCTCTCTCGCGCGCTCTCTCTCTCTGCTGTCTTCCTGGCATCTTCAGCTTTGCCCTCCAAAATTTGTAGTTCTTCAGTCCAGTATGGTTTGTAATTTTTCCTCGCTCCTCTTTGGAATGGACTGAGTGGCCGCCTGTATTATTGCTTTGTTTAGACTTTCCACCATTTGTTTCATGTTGTCATGTCGTGTATTTATGTTTTCCCAATATTTGTCTGTTAGTATGGTAAATCTCTCCCAATCCACTCATTTGTAATTCCAGCGAGGCAAAGGCTTTTGTTCCCGTGGAACGTACTCCATATTCATTACAAGCTTGATTGGTCTGTGGTCACTATCTTCTAATTGGTCCAGCACATGGCGATCGATTTTGTGGAGGATGTCTCCTGTGCAGAAAGCTAAGTCTGGAGTAGAAGTGGTAAACCATCTTCTAGAGTAGAAGCTCGGTGTGTCGTCCGCTTTGTTGAGTAGATGGAGATTTGAGCCTATTTCCCAGTCCTCCACTTCATATCCTCTGTTGTCAGTATCTGGGTATACCCATCTTTCTAAACGGCTATTAAAGTCTCCGACAATAATGCAGTTTGTGTCAGTTATTTTCATGTTTGAAAGTGTAAAGTCCTTATCTGCAGGGCTATACAGATTGTAAATACTTATTTTCACGTCCTTTATCATTATATCAATACCTATAATGTCCGTTTGGTTGTTAGAGGTCACAAATACTTCACTGCAAGGTATTGTGTTTCGTGTAAGTATTAAAACTCCTCCTTTGTGTCCTTCGCGGTCGAAACGTGTGGCCTGATAACCTCTGACTGAAAATCTGCGATTGGCGTTGAGGTGTGTGTCGTAATTCTTTAGTGTCGTCCCTGGGGTGAGGGGAATCAACACCCACATTCTTTTAACCCCATATCATTATTCTGGAGAATCCACTATATTTCTGTCCACAACACCACGTCAGTCACTGGATCCCTCTTTCTTTCTCTCTCTCTCTCACCACTGGACCATGCCCCCTCCCATTCTTCTCCAACACAACATACCACACAACTCTAGCATCTAAAATTAATAACAAATTAATTTAATGAAGAAAAGTGTATGTATGTGCGAAGTACAGGTGTAGAATGTACGTCGTATACTCTAGTGTGTCTGCAGAATCAGACCGAACAGCTCAGGAGCAAAGTCTGATCATCCCAGTAATGGCCACACAACACCACCATAGCTCAGTACACAATGACCTCACCAAAAGATGTTTCACTCCTGCCAGGTGTGGACTTCCTCCAGTAGCTCCCTGATAATCCAGATACCTGGTCACCAAAAAATGGATATAGTCCAATACTGACCCTGAATCTGTCACACACCGTGTAACTAAATGTCACTACAGTTCTGCGATCTAACCATCCTTGTATCGTGAAATACGGATCACTGTCACTTGAAACAAAAAAATGTTCATTGGTAATTGTCATGGATTTTCACGATCACAATGTTAACGTTTAAAGTTCCACAGGAATCCACTAACTGAAAAAACGCTATGTTAGGTGTTCAACTTCCCTTTATCACTACTAGTGTTCCTGTTACATGTGGTATGGAAAATAACTTCACTCAACTTTGGTGAACCCTATCTCTGAGGATTCATTCCCAGATAAATATCGGTTTCTGCTCAGCAGAGCCATGTTCCTGCAGACCCTTTTGATTATGGGCCCAGTGCAAAAGCCGCTGAGTAAAACTTTCTTCAATGAATTAGCCATAATCTTAGTCAATGACGTTTCAGCTTGTTCTCTTGGTGAACGGAGTGGAACCTGTTGAAGAGAGAACACACCTGGTGAGAGCAACCCGATACTGACCTTTATTAGGTTATTATTATTATTATTTTATTTCCCACAAAACTGGGACCCATTGTCCGTCAGAATCTGATTAGGAAAGCCTAATCTGGTAAAGGTCTCCATCAGTGCGTCCGCCACTCTTGTCGAGTCAATTGTGGTCAATGGTATGGCTTCACCCCACATTGTACAGCAATCCACCATTGTGAGTATGTACATGTTCCTCTTCCTAGTCCTAGGAAGTGGACCCACGATATCGATGGCTACCCTCTCGAAAGGAGAGTTCATGATGGGCATTTCACCCAAGACCACCGGCGCTGTCCAGTGTTTCGGTGCCACCCTCTGGCACTCAGGGCATGACTTCACATACCGACGCACATCACTGGTCATTTCCGGCCAATAGTAATGGCAGGAAATTCGCTGCATCGTGGCGGCAATACCCATATGCCCACTAAATGAGATGGTATGCCCCATATGAAGAATTTGGGAACGGTAGGCCTTCGAGACCACCAACTGACCGTGTAAGTTGTCTCCCCTTCCGGCTCTTCTGTAGAGTATCGTATTCTTCATGTAGTATTGCCCCCTATTTGGTGGATCAGCACTTTTCTGCAACTTCTTGTAGCAAGGACGTAAGGTTGCATCCTCACTCTGGGCAGTTCGCAACTCCCCCGGCAGTGGGTTAGTGACCATTGCTTCTGCCTGATCCGTTCTCGTCTGAGAGCGAGTCTGAATTGCTCCCATATGGATTGGCTCCCTGGGCATTCCCAGAAAGCCATACCGGCAACCGAGGATGACGGGAAAAATGGGATCGGTCAATACAGCGGCCTTGATTGTGCCGGTGACATATCTTGACCGAATATCCACTTTGGCAATTGGCAACTTCATGGCTACAGCGCTCTTCTGTGCAGGCTGTATCTCCATGGTCTCACCTGTGAATTGTTCTGGGTGTACAGCGAACTAAACTCTGTCACAGGGTAGAGGAGCTCATCACATCGGTCTGAGTCATGGTAAGACAAGGAAAGACCAAAGACAAAGTGCAAAAACCCAGTAGACACCCCACTGGAAGATCCTACCCTTGGACATTGCCCCTATCCCTTAACCATCCTCAATCTTTCTAAACATCATCCCACTACATTATTCTCAACCAGCTGAGTTAAGTGATATCTTACACTAGCTAGTTTAACAATGCGATTGCCTACTGTTGCCGACACTCCTATATTACATTCTCCTAATGCACATTACTACACTCGATTCCTAAGAATAATCCCATTTGGGTCTAAATCATTCAATTACCATATATTGAGTCTGGCCTTAAATTGAGACAACTCAACCACACAACGGGTAAATGTCCGCCAATGTAAATTAACACAAGACACTGTAGCTTCTCTTTATAATCCAGCCAGGAACATTACACACACGTCCCTGAAGTTTTCACAACACTTGGTCGACTTCCCAAAAGTTGTTTACCCAGCCAGTTTTAATACTGTGCCTAGATGACGTCACTCGCTGTCAACAACAGGTGGCCTTCCCGTCTCCATCTCGGGACTGGTTTCCCGTACTTCAAAAGTCCCTCCGGCCTGTGATCTAGAGAAATTCATTTCTCCACAACAAAGATCTAGCCGACTCCACCCCCCCCCCCCCCCCCCAGAAAATTTGTCTCCAACTTCACAAGAATGGTTGCCGCCCGTAAACAACTGACGCAACAGTCTTTTTCTCTCGATCGACAACACATCAAAGAATGTCGGTGGCTTGTAGTCAAAGGCCGCAACAGTGTTTCATTGATCGACCCTTCCAAGAATTATGTGACAGTGTGTCTCTTGAATGTATGCCACATCTATTCTATCTTTATGAAGACGATGTGTTAGGGGGACTTTCTTGTTAGAAACTCCTTCGGAATTCTACTGTAGTATGTTGAGTGTCCGGGGTGTTTGGTCAATAGCTTTTAACCTATTCCTCTGTGCCTTGATTCCACAGCACAGGGGAAGGTGACCACCAGGAGTAATGGGTGGACCCCCTTGAGGCTGATGGCCCGGCACTATCACCGCCTGAGAGGGCTTCAGGGGATTAGCACCATACTGATTCATTTTAATCTGTGGCATCAGGGATTGATCAAGTTACGCTGCACTGCTTTGCCAAGCCTGTGGCTCAGTACATCCGATTTCGACAAGCATTTCTCGGGTGTGCTTTCCCTAGCCTTTTACTGTCCCCAGTCTACCTGCACGGCAGCAGATATGTGTGTCTCTTGGTCTGGTCCCTCTCCCTTGACCTATTCGACATGAGAGACCCTACTGTCTGCATAGCTCTTGGGGTTCACTGGAACACGCAAACCCCTCTACTACATCAAAGTGGACACACGGCAGAGGGGATATATATCTTTCTATCTCTCTCTATCTCTATCTCATCTCTATTTATCTCTCTCTATCTTTCTGTCTTTATCTCTCTCTCTCTCTCTCTCTCTCTCTATATATATATATATATATATATATATATATATATATATATATATATATATATCATGTGCCATGCCGATAAGTGTCGGCGTTCATGTTTTGCCATCTAAATCGATCATCAGAGTCGTGGATCAGCTCCGTGTTCCTTTCTCGACCATGCCACTTGGCCAAGCCATCCAGGTATTCTTGAGCAGGTTTCGGTGGCTTTCTGACTGACTTGATCATTCTTTTCTTTTGGTTGTATGTGACGGGCCGGGCACATCAGGCTGTTCTTCTTTGGCTCTTTCCTTAGCCAATTGATCAGCTCTGTCGTTTCCGGGTACTCCACAGTGGGATGGTATCCAATGTATGGTGACCTTATGCTGACTGCTATGTTTAGAAGTACTGATTTTGCATCTGTCAATAGCACAACAGGTTGTATACCATTGCTGGTATTTAGTAATATCTCTGTTGCTATCTTGGTTGCCTCAATTTCAGCTTCAAAGTTATGGCAGTACTTCCATGTAGGTATTCTGGCTGTATCCCTAGTATTATTTGGGTATTCTATGTACACTCCCGCTCCCCCATTTCGAACGGCATTTTGTGCTGACACATCTGTGTAGACTCGGATCCAGAGGTCCTGTGGTATTCTTCGTCAAGGAAGCTGAGAGTGGTTGTTCTGCGCTGCACACTGTTCTGTTCTTCCTTGTCAAATATTCCTCTCACTTTTGTCTGGATTTGTAATGATAGTCTATGTCCATCTTTCCATGGAGTTCGCTCTGGAATAGTTGTTAGGGGGACATCAACTGTGTGCAGATCGGTGGTTTCTCTGCAGAGTCGTTTGGCCTGGTGGATAAAACTACTTCTTTTCAACTGCCCATAGCTAGGTTTTCAAGTCTGTTCTTCATAGGGTGGCCTGGCAAGCTGAGGAACTTTTCTGTTTGTATTAGCGTTTTTGTATCTCTGCACTCTCTCAGTGCTTGTGTCCTCCCCATATTCTCCATTTCCACTATAGGGGTTGATCTCATCCCTCCCGTGGTGACTCTAAGTGCTTGATTTTGCACCTTCTCCAGCTCTTGTAGTGTGGTTTTTTATGCTGAACACCACGCAGTTGATCCGTATTCCAGGTGTGGTCGTATGCTCTGTTGATAAACTTTGCTAAGTATTTTCCCACTGGTTCCCCATGTGGTTCCACTTAGCTTTCTCAGTATGGTTATTTTCCTTCTGGCTTTTGCTATTGATTTGTTGTTGTGCTTTCTCCATGTCAGCCTGCCATCAAATGTTACTCCAAGGTATGTTGGTTCTTTATCTCCTCTTATGGGTGTTCCATTTATCTGGATGATCCCTGCCTTTTGTTTTGGAGAGAGGGTAAATAGGGTGGTGCTACACTTGTCAGTGTTTATGCTGACACACCATCTGTTTGCCCATGCAACAAATGTATCTACAGCTCTTTGTAGCAATCTGGTGTCCACTGATGCATGTTCATTTGTGCTCCATAGAACCAGGTCATCAGCATACATTGCCGCTGTAATTCCATGTGGTAATTTAGCAACGAGATCATTGATGAAGATTAGAAAAAGTGTTGGGGACAAGACTCCGCCCTGGGGAACACCGTGGCGCAGTAGTACTTTCTTGCTCTTGAGTACGTCTATCTTTACTCGGGCTCTTCTGTTATGCAAGTATGCTTTCACCCATTTGCACATTCTTCCATTGACTTTGCAGTTTCTCAGTTTCTTAATCAGACCTTCTTTCCAGACTTTGTCAAAGGCTTTCTTCAGATCTATCCATGCTGCAAGCACCAGTTTCTTCTCTTGGAATGCATCCTCAATTTCTTGAGAGAGGTAGGTTGTCTGATCTTCCGTAGAGTAGCACTGCCTAAAGCCAGCCTGCTTTGGCACAAGGATGGTTTTACTTTCAATGTACCACTGCAGTCTGTGATTGATGATGCGCTCCATTGTTTTGCAGAGGCAGCTGGTGAGGCTAATTGGTCTGTAGCTAGAGGCAATGGAACTATCTTTCCCTGATTTTAGGAGGGGTATCATGATTGCTTCTCTCCAGGCTTGTGGAACACTGCCTAAGGTCCAACTGTTATTGAAGATCTGCAACAGCTTTGCTTTGGCCTCTATTCCTAGGCTCCTGATCATTTCATTGGAGATACCATCAGCTCCTGGTGACTTTCTCATTTTCAGTTTTGATATGGCTAGCTCCAGTTCGCTGATTGTGATGGGTGCCTCCATAACCTCATGTACTATTTCCTTCTGCCTGTATGTTGCCGTTTCCCTCGAATCTCTTGTTGTTTCTCTGGACTAATGAGTCCTCAAAATGGTCAGCTGCTTGCTTTCTTGTTAAGATGTTTCCATCTTAATGTAGTGCAATTTTTGAGTTTCTCCCTGTGCCCTCGCCGTTAAGTTGCTTTATTAGCTTCCACAACTTCCTTGTGTCTCTTTCAAAGTTCAGAGACTCCGTTTTCTCCTGCCAGCTTTCCGTCTAGCCTGTAGCTTGGCCCTTTGAAATTTGGCTTTTGCTTGCTGGAATTTATTGTGGTGCTCTTAGCTGGGTGTGGCCTCTCCTTGCTTTCTACACACTTCCACATCATTATGCAACTGTTCCAGTTCACTACTCCAGTAGGGTTTATATTGTTTACGGGCTCCTCTTGGTACTGTTTCTCGCGCTGCCTGTAGTATGCATTTCCCAAACTCTTCATCTACTTTATTTATGTCTTTCTCAGTGTTCAGGTTTCTAACCAGTATACTGGTGCGATGCTTGTACATTGCCCAGTCTGCTTTCTTGTAGTTCCACCTCGAGAGGGTGCTACTTTCACTTACAAGCTCATTTTCTACAGTTAGAAAGGCTGGCCGATGGTCACTGCCACCAAGTTGTTTCCCAACAATTCGTGTAATGTTTCGCTCCAGGTCTGGTGAATGAAAAGCCAGGTCCGGTGTAGTAATAGTGTGCCATGATCTTGAGTAGAAAGTATGTGGGTCGGACGGCTTGTTAATCAAGATGAATCTGTTCTCATCCTGCCAGTCTTGCAGTCTCTCTCCTCTCTGGTCCATGTGATCATAACCCCAGCTCTGCGAGTGGCTGTTGAAATCTCCACACACAATCATTTTGTTCTGATAATGGTAGTATGTCCAGTGCCTGTGGACGGTCACTTAGACAGTAGTAATTGATAAGATGTAGGTCTGTGTTGCCTGTCTTAAGTTTAAGTGTCTGATACTCAGCCTCTTCTATATAGACTTCGATTTGGGAAGCAGTGATGTTATTTTTTACATGGGTCAGTATCCCACCTTTTCGTCTGTCCTTTCGGTCAGATCGGTAACACTGGTAGCCTCTGATTTAGAAAGCTATATTTTCGTTGAGGTGAGTTTCTTGCAAGCAACATACGTTTACTTTTTCTTGGTCCAGGATGCTTTCTACTTTTTTTTTTCTTTTTTTTTATTTGGACTCCCTCCGCATTCCAGTGCATTATTTTAAGTCTTTGTTTAGTATCTTCAGCCGTTCTATTCTCATGTTCCCTGGCTCCACAGGATATCTGAGAAGAACCTCCAGTAGTTGGGGTTGAACCCTTTCGAGACATACGGCCTGGCACTGCATCTGCCTGGGGGTCCAAAGCAGAGCGAAAACCAGAGCATTTAGCAGTTGACGACGTATTCCATTTTGCGTAATTGCGTGGCATCCTGATTTCTGTGGTGCGCCTCCTGGCTGGTTGCCTCCGTCTTCAGCACCTTTTCTTTGCTAGAGCAGACTGTGGTCTCACTCGAGTTTAGATGTGTACGCGCGCACACACGTGTCTGCGCATGCTTGTACGTGCATACATATCTAGAGCATACTGGTTATTTTACGGCGCCAGAAACTCGCCGTCGTCTCTTCTCCTGTTAGAACAAACAATTCCGCCACGTGAAGGCCAGGAGTTGGACTTTTGCTACAGAGGTTATGTATTCACGAGCTATTGGGGTATTTAAGCAATGCTGGGCGCTCACCCAAACACTGCGCCCCGGCTACATACAGCAACATTTGGAACCAATGCTTCATTATTTGTGATTTTGTATTGCCACTTAATATGTATTCTTCGAGGACACGGGATACGAAAGCTGTTTAGACGTTTCTGTTGGTGTGTGTGAGTTGACCAGGCTTCATTGCTATAACGAAGAGTACCAATGACACAGGCTTGATAGGCAAGGACTATTGTTTTTGCAGCAGTAAGCTTCCTATTTTCCCAGACTCTTTTTATTAACCTTTTCATTGTTGTTGCCGCCTTACCAATCTTAATTTTGATTTCTTGATCAAAGGATAATTTGCTATTTACCTCTGATTCTAAATATGTAAATGTAATGTATTATTTTAAATAATAATAATAATAATAATAATAATAATAATAATAATAATAATAATAATAATAATAATAATAATAATAATAATAATAAACGCCCATAGACATGCATTCTTCCGCAGTTTATGCTAGACGTCGATACCGCAAGGTACAAGAGGAATAATATTATTAATAATCATAGTAATCATCATCATCATCATCATCAACATCATCATCATCATCATAACAACGCGACATATAGTAGCACAAATAAAGTGTCTCTCATTCATTCATTCATTCATTCATTCATTCATTCAGTAGCATGTCCTTTGCAGAACCCCACTCCCATAACAACCTTCCGTAAAACTTCTCTATCATAAGCAAGATGTACCGCGTCCGATACACCCATCTAGAGATCATCAGCCATATCCTGCACCCATCTTCTCTTTGGCCTTCCTCTTCTTCTCTTCCAGTTATATACCCATCCATTATTGTTCTCTCCACACTTTCGTGACGTTTCAAGTGTACAAAATATTTAAATTTTGTTTGTTTTATCGTATTTAAAAGCCAGCCTTCTTCAGTATTCAGCTCTTTAAGAATGGATGCATTTGTTCTTTTCTTTACCCAAGATATTCTTAGAACTCGTCTATAACATTTATATTCAAAGGCATTTATGCGCTGTTCAGCGTCTCTACTTGCAATAATTCCGTGCCTCTTCTGCTTCTGGTCTTCTCTTCTCCCATGTGTCTTCACTGACTCATTCCTATCTTCTGACTGGTCAGTCCTTCTACTTCTGGTCTTCTCTTGTCCCATGTGTCTTCACTGTCTCATTCCCATCTTCTCGCTGGTCAGTCCTTCTGCTTCTGGTCTTCTCTTGTCCCATGTGTCTTCACTGTCTCATTCCTAACTTCTGAATGGTCAGTCCCTCTGCTTTTGGTCTTCTCTTGTCCCACGTGTCTTCATTGTCTCATTCACATCTTCTGGCTGACCAGTCCCCCTGCTTTTGGTCTTCTCTTGTCCCATGTGTCTTCATTGTCTCATTCCCATCTTCTGGCTGGTCAGTCCCTCTACTTCTGGTCTTCTCTTGTCCTATGTGTGTTCACTGTCTCATTCCCATCTTAGGGCTGGTCATCCCTGCTTCTAATCTTCTCTTGTCCCATGTGTCTTTATTGTCTCATTACAATCTTCTGGCTGGTCAGTCCTTCTACTTCTGGTCTTCTCTTGTCCCATGTGTCGTCACTGTCCCATTCGTATCTTCTGGCTAGTCAGTCCTTTTGCTTCTAGTCTTCTCTTGTCCTATGTGTCTTCACAGTCTCATTCCCATCTTCTTTCTGGTCAGTCTTCCTGCTTCTCGTCTTCTCATCTCATCATGTTCCTCTTGTATCTTGCGGTGTCGATGTGAAGTATAAACATCGTGAGAGTGCCAGATTATGGGCTTCATGTATCGATATTTCCATGGACTCTGCTATTTCCTCCGTCGAACGTTTACGTGGTCGACCTCTTCCTCTGTTTCCATCTGGTCTGTACATCATTGCTTGTTGTGGTATGCTGTTGACTGGTGACCTACTTGCATGACCAAACCATTTGACTTGCTGCTTTCTAATAAAATCTAGTGCTGCTATAACCCCCACTTTAGTCCTGATTTCTTCATTTCACACTATATATCACAGCCACAGTAACAGTGGCTTGACACTATAGTCTGTCCGGAAATTAATGCCGTCATTCACGATCAATTATTTTGAAAACTGTCTGTTGCATCGTTATGAAATTTTTCCAGCCGTCTTATATTTACCCCCACCCAAGGAATATGTCTTTGAAAGGTCCAAAAACAACTTAAATCGTTGATCTTTTGCTGAACAACTAGTGATTTCTCGCTAACGAAGTTATTTTTACAGTAATGTGAGACATGTCAATTCTGTTGACACACAAAGGCGTATCCGGTATCCAGGAAGTATCCCACCTTCCTCTCAGTATCCCACCTTTTCGCCTGTTCTTTCGGTCAGATCGGTAACACTGGTAGCCTCTGATTTTGAAGGCTATATTTTCATTGAGGTGAGTTTCTTGCAAGCAACATATGCTTACTTTTTCTTGGTCCAAGATTTTTTCTAATTCTATTTTTTTTGTTGCTGACTCCCTCCGCATTCCAGTGCATTATTTTAAGTCTTCGTTTAGTATGGCCAGTCGTCCTATTCTCATGTCCCCTGGCTCCACAGGACATCTGAGAAGGACCTCCAGTAGTTGGGGTTGGACCCTTTCGAGACATAGGGCCCGGCACTGCACCTGCCTGGGGGTCCAAAGCAGGGCGAGCACCATAACGATTAGCAGTAGTCGACATATTCCATTTTGCGTGATTGCGTGGCATCCTGATTTCTGTGGTGCGCCTCTTGGCTGGTTGCCTCCGTCTTCAGCACCTTTCTTTGCTAGGGCAGACTGTGGTCTCACTCGAGTGTAGATGTGTACGTGCGCACACACCTGTCTGCGCATGCATGTACGTGCATACACATCTAGAGCATACTGGTTATTTTCCGGCGCCAGAGACTCGCCGTCGCCCCTTCTCCTGTTAGTTTAAACAGGTCCGCCACGTGAAGGCCGGGAGTTGGACTTTTGCTGCATAGGTTATGTATTCACGAGCCATTGAGGTATTTGAGCAATGTTGGGCGCTCACCCCAACACCGCGCCTCGGCTACATACAGCAACATTTGGAACCCACTGGTATTTGTCTTGTTCCCTCCATGAGCTCTACATTGGTTCAGTCGTATTTGTCTATTTCCCTCTATGAGCTCCACACTGGTTCACTGGTATTTGTATAGTTCTATCCATGAGCTTGACATTGGTTCACTGGTATTTGTCTAGTTATCTCAATGAGCTTCACATTGGTTCACTGGTATTTGTATAGTTCTCTCCATGAGCCCCACATTGGTTTACTGGTATTTTCTAGTTCCCTCCATGAGTCCCACACTGGTGACTTTGTTAGACCATTTAATTCCTGCCATTTCGTGTAGGCAACAATTAATGAATGTCCGTAGTTTATGTGTAATTGTGTTCGTTGTTCTCCACGTTTCTGACCCAGACAGCAGGACAGATTTAGCGTTAGGAGTTAATATTCTAAGTTTTGCTTTCACTGATTCATTCCTGAAGGATAATATATCATCACAATTATACCTGCCATTTGAACAGAAGGATAATATACCACCACAATTATACCTGCCATTTGAACAGAAGAATGATATATCGCCATACTAGGGTTATCGTGTTATTTGTTTTATTTCATGGTTTCTTCCCCAATGTCAATGTTCAGTGAATGCTCATGTACATTATAATACTGGTTCATTATTTGACCGGATCTGTGGCGAAGGTGTTACGAATGCAATTCGTAATCGCGCATACCGCGTTCGAAACACAGCTGCGGGCGATTTGCCAGCAGATCGCCTTGCGTTGGTTTCTCTTACTAAAGGTATGAGTGCCATTCGTTCAGAAAACACATGCAAACTACTGAACGTAAACTTGGCAAGAAATCACAAACATCCAGAAAATGCTGGGGTTGACTGCGACGTCTTGTAACGGATATGCAACTAACTAACTCATTTTATTGTGTGCCATGGTTGGTACAAACATATTTTCTATTTGGTACTGAATCAGTTCAGTGGAATTTATGTTGACTCTCTCGAATGTCTAAGTGATGTAAAATCTGCTCAGTCTTCTGTATTTTTACTCTGATATATGTATCTGTTCCACTCCCTTTGTCTCCATTGCTGCCTAAGGAGTTGTATGATTCCCACTCTTGGAGTGGAGGGAGATAAGGTTGTCATGTACTTGACTGATTCTCATTATCTGTAACTGCACGGCGGGTACATAACCGACTGGATGAGGACGGCTGTGTTGTCCGCTGATGTTCTCTCACTGTACGGGAGTGGTACAAGCAGGCCCAACATGAAGATCGCTGCGAGGGTTGCTCACACAGGGCAACAACTACTCGCCTCATTGTTCAACCACGAAGCACTCTATGCTTCAACCACCAAGCACTCTATGGTTCAATCACCAAGCACTCTATGGTTCAATTACCAAGTACTCCATTGTTCAGTCATCTAGCCTTTAATTGTTTAACTATCAAACAATCTAGTGTTCAACCATCTAGTCTTTAATTGTTCAACTACCAAGCTCTCCATTGTTAAACAATCTATCACTCTATAGTTCAACTACCAAGCTCTCTATTGTTCAACTACCAAGCTCTTTATTTTTGAATTACACAGCACTCTATTGTTCAACAATCTAGCCATCAATAGTCCAACCATCTAGCCCTCAACTGTTCAACCACCAAGCACTCTATTGTTTAACAATTCACTACTCTATTGTCCAACCATTTAACACTCTATTGGTCAACTACTAAGCACTCTATTGTTCAACCACCTAGTCGTTAATTTTTCAACCATCTAGCCCTTTATTGTTCGACCACCAAGCACTCTATTGTTCAAACATCTAGCACGCTAATGTTCAACTACCAAGCACTTTACTGTTCAACTACCAAGCTCTCAATTGTTCAACCAACAAGCCCTCTATTGTTCAACCACAAAGCACACCATTGTTCAGCCATATATACGTCTATTGTTCAACCATCTTCCCTCTATTGTCCACCCATCTCTCCCTCTATTGTTCAACCATCTTCCCTCTATTGTTCAACCATCTAGCCCTATATTGTTCAACCATCTATCCCTTTATTGTTCACCCAACTAGCCCTATATTGTTCAACCATCTTCCCTCTATTGTTTAACCATCTAGCTCTATATTGTTCAACCATTTTCCATCTATTGTTCAACCATCTAGCCCTATATTGTTCAACCATCTATCCCTCTATTGTTACCCAACTAGCCCTGTATTGTTCAACAATCTATCCCTCTATTGTTCAACCAACTAGCCCTATGTTGTTCAACCTTCTAGCCATATATTGTTCACCCATCTATCCCTGAATTTTTTAACCAACTAGCGCTATATTGTTCAACCATCTCCCCTCTCTTCTTCAACCATCTAGCCCCATATTGTTCGACCATCTTCTCTCTATTGTTCAACCATCTAGCCTTTTATTGTTCAACCATCTAGCCCTATATTGTTCAACCATTGTGACAAATTAGGATTAGACAGAGGACCTATTTAGTAGTGTTCTCTGAAAATATATCTTGTATAATAGATTGACAAGATAAAGGATATGATTTTGCACGTTTTTGTCTAGAGGTCTCTCAAATGAGATAGATAATCATTCCCGCATAGCCCTTTTGGAGAACCATTTTTCCTTGGCTCTGAACCCCCACTGTGAGATTCCCAAGTATCTACACAGAAATTTATAAAAGAAGACAAAGGTTCCCTCAAAGGCCAAAAGAAGATCTGGACTATTCGCCCCTGTACAACTGAGGATCCAATTCACTCATCATAATGTTGTCAGTGTGCTATTCGTCCGTCACATTAGATCGTCCCTTATTTTATTTGTGTCAAAGGTGACCTATATCAGTTGTCCAATTAGACCTTAGGACTTTAGGATTCAATATTAGTAGCAAACTCAACAATAACTGTACATAACATCTGTTGAACAAGACATCTACATGACAGGTTCTCGACAAAAGTGGGACCTACATTCACGTGGAAATGTTTACACCAACAATTGCACAAGACAGACATCATGAGAGATACTTGACAACATCTATACAGGAGTTTTCACAATATCTGTAACCAACCACAGTAACTTAAGACATTCACCAGGGACAATACTTGACAGCAAATGTACAAGACATTCACCTGAGACATGTACTTAAAACACTGGTTCATTAATACTCTTTATTGAGCTGTTGGTGGGTCGAGTGAAGACCAATAGTTCATCCCTTTGTCATATCTACACTTCAAAAAGTACATACATAATGTACAAATATACAGAACATGCATGCAGATAAAGATGATACAACAACTCCTAAGTAATCCACCAGCAGATCAATATACTCTCCTCTTCCTCTCTAACCTCCTCCTACACCACTGATTCATGTATTCATCATCACTTCACTGTCATTGGAGAAAATATAGAATCCTGGTTATGGGAAAACTCAAGGAAGGAACCACTGTTCTGGGTCATTTGCATCCTGTTATCATCAGCAATTGATGTTGGGAAAGCTCCAGGTACCAGACTTTCTGTAACAAGTCCCATGCAAGATAATTTCCTCTTAAGAACAGAATTTAAGGTGATGATATGGTACTGAATCTCACTGTCGACCAGACTGCCTGTAAAGCTGACACTGGGTACTTCAAATGGTTGAGGATATCACTCTCCTGACATTGGGAGATGTATTCTCGGTACATGTAGATCATGTCTTGCTGAAGAGACCCAGAGATATGAACAAAATCCAATGCATTTTGCAGCATCTCACCTAGCGAGTCCGACTTCACCTACTTTTCAAGTCTCCCCAACAATCACTGTGTGAGCACCCTGCTGGGTATTCTCCAAGATATTCTCAGATAAACAATCAACTGCAAGAGTTACTTCACCAGGTTTCTTTGAATGGGGTTAACAACAAGAGACTTGTTCTCAGTTCTCAGATGATACTGATATAATAATCACAACACTGATTACCATAATCACCACATTAATCCTGATAATGGAATTAAATCATTCAGAACTGTTTTTCTCCGATTGAAATTCAGCGGTTAGAGAGCTGAGTTAAAACCCTCCAAGAGATTCCTGCATTTCGGATTCTAGGAGAATGACTAGGTGTTCCATTGGGGCACAGGTTTAACTTTCCATGAGCCTGACCGAGACAAACTGTAGACAGGGGTCTTCTTTATTAAAGCATTGTTTTCAGTTGACTTGGGCCAAGGTATGTCATGAAGATAAAGGCTGGCAAATCAGCCTGTGTACTTCTGTGATTATCCCTGGATTGCACCTATAGGGAGCTAGTTCTGGGTCTGGGACTCCTGTTTAGTTGTCCCAGAGAAAATATGAAGGCCTCTCCATCATCCTTTGTTCTCTGTTGATATATAAAATGGTACAGCATTTCTTTACATTTGTTCAAGACAATGTTATCAAACAAACAGACACAGATGGAAATGGGGAGGTGAGGGGAGGGGTGTTGACCAAACACACCTCTCCTGGTTGATGATGGTGTGTATTCCATTCTGATGGACTGTGGGTGAAATGTTTTCATTATTCACCCCTGTCTGTGGTAGCCACAAGCCTATATGCTGAGCCAGGGTAGTTTAACACAACTACAAGCATTTTATATGTCTAAGTTCTTACAATGCTTAAACCACAGTAGACCTGGGCACAATGAGGAACAGACACAGTAAAGCAAGCACTATAAGGCAAGCAGCATGAGCAAGCATTGTGAAATAGCAACATGAGACAGGCATTGTGAATTAGCAACATTAGCAGGCATGGTGAGGTAGATCGAAAATAGGCATTTACAACTGCAATATGCAATATGCATTAAACTAATGGCATTTACCCAATTAGCAGACCGAACATCAATTCCAATGGTTGTTATGTTGGTGCATGAATGTCCTATTCCATACACACTCACACAGCAATGCCAGACCTCACCCCTTTCAGACCAGACTTGGCTCACAAGTACATCATCATCATGTGCTCTTTCCCCACTGAGTAATGTCCATATCTACCACAGTAGGTAAAAGAAGCCAAATTGCATAAGCAATTGTTCTCATATGCACCAAAGCACATATGGGGAAAACATGTTTTTTCCCTGTAAATTTGCATGAGCCATACGGTATATTCAGCCAACTAAGACACAGGTTCAAACACATATTGTCCTTTTAGGAACTAGTTCATATGAACCTACCAACAGTAGAGGTACTAGTGTAATACTTCAGAGAGAAATTATATTAATTCTCCTGAGCGTAATCTAGCCACCAGGCATCACAGGAACTTTGCAATTCTGGCGTGCCATACACGTCCTGCCTACATATGGATATGAAGCATCTATCTTTCTACCAATGTGAGAGGCTACTTATCGAATCACCAACTCACTCACTCCAACATTCTCAGCATTTACAAAGGAACTTGTACATGTTACATCACACATTCCGATCCAGACTGCCAAATGTTAACTCGCAAGAGCAGTGTACCGTTTGGTTAAGAATGAGTCATGATAGGCATTTAGAATGCACAAAGGGTTTGCGAATTTGCATTGAGTGTAATTTACAATCATCAAGCATACGCAACCAGTCACAACAGGGGAATGATATGCACTTGGAGTATTACACAGCGTGGAAGACCTGACAGGTTGAAGAAGCAGTATTCAGAATACTTGCACACAAAAGTTATGTTTTCACTTTCACATTTTCTTCATAAAATACTCTTATATTCTTCTCTTTCGTTCACTAGGCATAACCACACATTTAAGTATGTTTTAAAGTGGTACCTGTTATTCCAGAGAACAATATTCATTATATTTTTAGGGCGTTATGATCACCACATCACAATGCATCCTGCCCTGATGGAAACCGAGATCAAACTAATAGATTTTCAAATTTGGCCAAGTGAGTAGCGTGGGCTCCCACGTATTAGCCAATCGAATTGTGAGCGGGCGCCACTGCCATACCCCACCGTGATCTGGAATGTTCGATTCTATTAATAACCCTACTATCTGGATGGTCTCCGTTCAAGATTAAATGTATTATTATGGAGGTGGTGGACTGGGAATGTGGATGTCTGATCCATCATGTCACAACCATCTATCCTTCTATTGTTCAACCAACTAGCCCTATATTGTTCAACCAACTAGCCCCATATTGTTCAACCATTTATCCCTCTATTATTCAACCAACTAGCCCTAAATTGTTCAACCATCTATCCCTCTATTGTTAAATCAACTAGCCCTATATTGTTCATCCATTTTCCCTCTATTGTTCAACCATCTAGACCTATATTGTTCAACCACCTTCCATCTATTGTTCAACCATCTATCCCTCTATTGTTCAACCATCTTCCCTCTATTGTTCGACCATCTATCCCTCTATTGTTCAACCATCTAGACCTATATTGTTCAACCACCTTCCCTCTATTGTTCAACCATCTATCCCTCTATTGTTCAACCATCTTCCCTCTATTGTTCGACCATCTAGCCCTCTATTGTTCAACCATCTATCCCTCTATTGTTCAACCATCTTCCCTCTATTGTTCGACCATCTAGCCGTATATTGTTCAACCACCTTCCCTCTATTATTCAACCATCTTCCCTCTATTGTTCGACCATCTAGCCCTATATTGTTCAACCATCTATCCCTCTATTGTTCAACCATCTTCTCTCTATTGTTCGACCATCTAGCCCTCTATTGTTCAACCATCTTCCCTCTATTGTTCGACCATCTAGCCCTCTATTGTTCAACTATCTATCCCTCGATTGTTCAACCATCTATCCCTCTATGGTTCGACCATCTAGCCCTCTATTGTTCAACCATCTTCCCTCTATTGTTCAACCATCTATCCCTCTATTGTTCAACCATCTTCCCTCTATTGTTCGACCATCTATCCCTCTATTGTTCAACCATCTTCCCTCTATTGTGCAACCATCTTCCCTCTATTGTTCGACCATCTAGCCGTATATTGTTCAACCATCTTCCCTCTATTGTTCAACCACCTTCCCTCTATTGTTCAACCATCTTCCCTCTATTGTTCAACCATATATCCCTCTATTGTTCAACCATCTTCCCTCTATTGTTCGACCATCTAGCCGTATATTGTTCAACCATCTTCCCTCTATTGTTCGACCATCTAGCCGTATATTGTTCAACCATCTTCCCTCTATTGTTCAACCATCTTCCCTCTATTGTTCGACCATCTAGTCGTATATTGTTCAACCATCCTCCCTCTATTGTTCAACCACCTTCCCTCTATTATTCAACCATATATTCCTCTATTGTTCAACCATCTATCCCTCTATTGTTCAACCATCTATCCCTCTATTGTTCAACCATCTTCCCTCTATTGTTCAACCATCTATCTCTCTATTATTCAACCATCTAGCCCTCTATTTTTCAACCATCTATCCCTCTATTATTCAACCATCTATCCCTCTATTGTTCAACCATCTTCCCTCTATTGTTCAACCATCTTCCCTCTATTGTTCAACCATCTATCCCTCTATTGTTCAACCATCTTCCCTCTATTGTTCGACCATCTAGCCATATATTGTTCAACCATCTTCCCTCTATTGTTCAACCACTTTCCTCTATTATTCAACCATCTATCCCTCTATTGTTCAACCATCTATCCCTCTATTGTTCAACCATCTATCCCTCTATTGTTCAACCATCTTCCCTCTATTGTTTAACCATCTATCCCTCTATTATTCAACCATCTAGCCCTCTATTATTCAACCATCTATCCCTTTATTGTTCAACCACCTTCCCTCTATTGTTCGACCATCTAGCCGTATATTGTTCAACCATCTTCCCTCTATTGTTCAACCATCTAGCCCTCTATTGTTCAACCATATATCCCTCTATTGTTCAACCATCTAGACCTATATTGTTCAACCACCTTCCCTCTATTGTTCAACCATCTATCCCTCTATTGTTCAACCATCTTCCCTCTATTGTTCGACCATCTAGCCATATATTGTTCAACCATCTTCCCTCTATTGTTCAACCACCTTCCCTCTATTATTCAACCATCTATCCCTCTATTGTTCTACCATCTATCTTTCTATTGTTCAACCATCTATCCCTCTATTGTTCAACCATCTTCCCTCTATTGTTCAACCATCTATCCCTCTATTATTCAACCATCTAGCCCTCTATTATTCAACCATCTATCCCTCTATTGTTCAACCACCTTCCCTCTATTGTTCGACCATCTAGCCGTATATTGTTCTGCCATCTTCCCTCTATTGTTCAATCATTTATCCTTCTATTGTTCAACCATCTTCACTCTATTTTTCAACCATCTAGCCCTATATTGTTTAACCACCTTCCCTCTATTGTTCAACCAACTATCCCTATATTATTCAACCATCTATCCTTCTATTGTTCAACCATCTAACGCACTCCATCATTGAGTATATACTCATTGGTGTGCACAACTGGAGCGGATCCTGTAGAAAGTTGTGGGCAGAGTCTTTGGTTGTACTTCACATACACTTGTCATCCCATAACCCTGTCATCATATAACCCTGCCATCACTTACATCTGCCATCACATAACCCTATTATCGATTAACTCTGTCATCGCAAAACCCTGTCATCACCCAACCCTGTCAGTACATAACCCTGTCATCACATAATCCTGTCATCACATAACCCTATCACCACATAAACCTGTCATCACATAACCCTGTCATCACATACATCTGCCATCACATAACCCTGTCGTCACATAACCCTGTCATTACATACTAAGTAAATGAGTTTTACAAACCCAAATTGTCAGTAAACTGAGTTAGCGCTCACACTGGCCTTGTAGTGGCTCCGGGTTCAAATGCTCGACCTTCTCATCCAAGCCAGCAAACTCGAGACTAGTGTTTCTTGTAGGCTGAATAAAGACTGGATACACAAGCACACAGCTGGAAATGTCTCGTCAGTGCGGTTCTCTAGCATGAAGTTTGCTTGAACTGATCACGCCAGCATTGGGTCCACCTCCTTACATCATTGTACAAAGTACGACGGCCTTTTGAGAACACGTGAACCATCTTGTCGCAACCCCCAATACAAGGATGAGATCATACGTGCCTGACTGGACATCTATGACGTCTTACCACAACACCCAACACAAGGATGAGATCATACGTGCCTGGGGGGACATCTGTGACGTATTGTTGCAACACACGTGCCTGGGGGGGGGGGGCATTTGTGACGTCTTGTCACAACACCCAATACAATTTTGAGATCATACGTGCCTGGCTGGACATCTGTGACGTCTAGACTTGCCCTGGCGAAGTGTGGGTGAGAGTCACCAGGTGAGACAAACAGCCACGGCACATTGACCTGGGTGATGTCACAGCACGTCAAATGCAGATATGCTGGTCATGGATAGACCCAGGCAGAAGATATAATCAGACAGGTTACATCAGATACACAGAGACAAGCTAGCTCAGTCAAGAAGATACACAGAGACAATTTAGCTCAGTCAAGGAGATACACAGAGACATTTTAGCTCAGTCAAGGAGGTACACAGAGACAAGTTAGCACAGTCAAGGAAATACGCAGGGACAAGGTAGCTCAGTCAAGGAGATACACAGCCTCATATTAGCTCAGTCGATTAGATACACAGAGACAATTTAGCTCAGTCAAAGAGATACACAGAGACATTTTAGCTCAGTCAAGGAGGTACACAGCCACAAATTAGCTCAGTCAAGCAGATAAACAGAGACAATTTAGCTCGGTGAAGAAGACACACAGTTACAGAGTGACTTGACTGAAAGACGAGACGTTGAGAGCTACAGACTGTGACGTTAGAGTTGAACAGACAACAGACTATAGTCTGAGACTGACAGTTCCGGTGAATGACGCCAGTGAACACTAGCCATTGTCGGCAGCGGTTCCCCACAAGTGATTTATGTCTTCAACTGTCGATGACGATTATTGCAGGCCAGCCGTTGGTGCTGCACTAGCCTCACTAGATTGTGACACAGACAGACAGACAGACAGACAGACGGACGGACGGACGGACGGGCGGGCGGGCGGGCGGACGGACGGACGGACGGACGGACGGACGGACGGACAGACAGACAGACAGACAGACAGACAGACAGACAGACAGACAGACAGACAGACAGACAGACAGACAGACAGACAGACAGGACTCTCAGTTTGTAGTGTGTCAAAAGTATTACTACGAGATTTACTATACATATTGTGATTGAGAGGCACCAAGCCCTCAGTCCAGTGGACAGTGTGTGAGCACTCCGTGAACGTAAGTAGGAGAGAGTGACCCAGCTGGCTGTGAGGCTTTGATTGGTATATCTCCTTCAGGAATCAACTGTCTTCCGTTGTTGAAGCCAGTTGTGTTAAGTGCACGAATCTCGCCATCTGCCGGACAACCGTGTGAGCGAGCCAGGTCGATGTTGTTGTCGTTTACAGACTTACCACCCACGCCCAAATCCACTTGACCGACACAGTGACCTCTTGGCTCCAAGAATCGGCGAGGTCTTTCTTTAACATAACAATATGGGCGGACTGCCCGTGCCTGGCTGGGATTCCAGACCAGGGGACAGATGATCTGTTGGCATTAAGAGCGTCGCGAGACGGGACAGACACAATTGTCACATGATATATAACACACATTTGTTACATGATATATTACGCCCACATTTGTTACATCATATATCACACACACAATTGTCACATGATTTATTACACATACAGCTGTCAAATAATATATTACACACAGTTGTCACATGATATATTACACACACAGTTGTCACATGATATATCACACACACTGTTGTCACATGATATATTACACACACACAGTTGTCACATGATATAATACACACACACAGTTGTCACATGATATATTACACACACACAGTTGTCACAGGATATATTTCACATAGTTGTCACATGATATATTACACACACAGTTGTCACAGGATATATTACACATACAGTTGTCACAGGATATATTACACACACAGTTGTCACAGGATATATTTCACATAGTTGTCACACGATATATTACACACAGTTGTCACATGATATATTTCACATAGTTGTCAGATGATATATTACACACACAGTTGTCGCATGATATATTTCACATAGTTGTCACATAATATATTACACACACAGTTGTCACAGGATATATTATACATGCAGGCAGTTGTCACATGATATATTACACACAGTTGTCACAGGATATATTACACATACAGTTGTCACAGGATATATTACACATATAGTTGTCACATGATATATAACACACAGTTATCACATGATATATTTCACACAGATGTCACATGATATAGTACACATACAATTGTCACAGGATATATTACACACAGTTGTCACAGGATATATTACACATACAGTTGTCACAGGATATATTACACATATAGTTGTCACATGATATATAACACACAGTTATCACATGATATATTTCACACAGATATCACATGATATAGTACACATACAATTGTCACAGGATATATTACACATAGTTGTCATATGATATATTTCACATATTTGTCACATGATATATAACACACAGAGGTGTCACATGATATATTTCACATAGTTGTCACATGATATATTTCACATAGTTGTCACATGATATATTACACACACGCAGCTGTCACATGATATAAAACACACACACAGCTGTCACATGATATATTACATACACAGTTATCACATGATATATTTCACATAGTTGTCACATGATATATTACACACACACACATCTGTCACATGATATATAACACACACACACAGTTGTCACATGATATATTTCACATAGTTGTCACATGATATATTACACACACAGTTGTCACAGGATATATTACACATACAGTTTTCACAGGATATATTACACATACAGTTGTCACATGATATATTACACACACAGTTGTCACATGATATATTACGCACACAGTTGTCACATGATATATTGTTTGTCCATCAAAAATGATGATGACCATTCATTTCATCCAGTGGGCTTGAAAGTATGGAGCCGTGAGTTTTAAGATGGCTGATAAGGCTCGAAATGTTCTTTGACAATGTGGGCATAGAATGCTTAACGTTCCAGGAGGAGGGTCTCATGCAGTGGTTTTTCTGTCCAGCCTTTTCTTCACAGCTCTTGCAGTCCTTGGAGATTCTTGCATTCACTTCGTCATCAATTGTGGCAGCTTGTGATACAGTGCTGCCAAGATTGGTGAATTTGTCCACCACACTTATTCTATGAACATTCACCTTGATATTCGGCACGGTGTGATTATTTTCTGTAGCTGGCTGGTACATAATTACAGTCTTCTCCAAGTTGATATTGAGCCCAAAGTTGGCACAAGCATATGAGAAAGCTGAAACATTGTGTTGCATGTCTGCCTCTGAGTTGGCATATAGAGCGCAATCATCAGCAAACAGCAGCTCTCTGACGGTGTCGCTGTTAGTTTTGGTTTTAGCTTTCAGCCATCTGAGATTAAACAACTTTCCATCCATGCGATAGTTTATGTCTATTCCAATGTCGTTGTTCTCGAAGGCATTCGTCAGCACAGCTGAAAACATGAGGCTGAACAGTATTGGTACCAGCAAATATCCTTGCTTCACTCCATTGGTAACAGGAAGAGGCTCAGACAGTTCACCATTTTCCTGTACTCTTGCCTGCATACCATCATGAAATGGCAGCACTGTTTGGACAAACTTTCGTGGACAGCCATATTTCGCCAATAATCTTCCACAGTCCTCTGCTGACTGTATCAAAAGCCTTGGTAAGGTCAATGAAAGTGGAGAACATTTCAGAGTTCTGTTCCTGACATTTCTCTTGCAACACATGATATATTACACACACAGTTGTCACATGATAAATTACACACACGGTTGTCACATCACAAATTACAACATAGTTGTCACATGATATATTACACACACGAATAGAGTTGTTTGGGGTTCAGGAATAAAGATTAATTAGACAACTGTCCATGTTTGTTGATACGATAAGCAAGCAGTTTGTGTCCATGGTGATGTCTGTACGTGCTTGTGGTCAGAGCTACCAAGTGGGCTCATTATGTGGGTAAACTGAAACAGAGACAGGGCATCAATGAAATTTGAGCATGGTATGACAAATATTTACAGTCATACATGCATAGCGTCACAGAGACAAGAGACACAGAGACAAGAAACACACAGACAAGAGACACACAGACAAGAGACACACAGACAAGAGATGCACAGTCAGGAGACACACAGACAAGAGACACATAGACAAGATATACACAGACAAGAGATACACAGACAAGAGACGCAGACGCCAGTGTCACACAGACAACTTACTGAGTTGGATGCAGTTAAACTAATGACTTCCACATAGTTGTGTAATATAACAACTTTCTGAGCTGAATACAGTTAAAGTAATACCTGACACATAGTTGTGTAATATAACAACTTTCTGAGCTGAATACAGTTAAAGTAATACCTGACACATAGTTGTGTAATGTAACAACTTACTGAGCTGAATACAGTTAAAGTAATACCTGACACATAGTTGTGTAATGTAACAACTTACTGAGCTGAATACAGTTAAAGTAATACCTGACACATAGTTGTTAGTTAGTTAGTTAGTTAGTTAGTTAGTTAGTTAGTTAGTTAGTTAGTTAGTTAGTTAGTTAGTTAGTTAGTTAGTTAGTTAGTTAGTCGACAGATCATCCTCGTTGCACATCGAACCATTCAGTCCATAAGTGCTCGGATCCCCTCCTCAGCAAATTCCGCAGCGTGTAGCGGCTAACGACGCCAGTTCTGTGTTGGTTTATCAATCTTCTTTGGCTTCCTGCGTACTGTTCTTGTTTGGCCACACCTCTTTTAATTTGCTGCTCTCGCAGTCTGGCCTTTGTTGCAGATTCACAGAAATCACTTGGTTCTCGCAAAAGTCTTACTTCTCGTAGAGCATTCAGAATGTCAGCCTGGTCCATGGCGCGTCCGCCCTCCACAGTAGCCTCACCTGCGAGCTTGTCAGCCCGTTCATTTCCTTGTACTCCCGCATGCCCTGGCACAAAGATGAAACTAATCTTTGCCAGCCGAGACCGCTCCAGAGGCAGCAACCATTCTCTTCGGATCGACCCCTCCTCTATCCTCTTGATCATATTCATTGAGTCGCTAAGGAAACAAGCCCTAGTGAATGTCTGTGTCTCGAGCCATGTTATTGCTTTACTTACTGCCATGATTTCCATGGTCAGGCTACTTGTGGTTTCAGTGAAAGCACCAGAGTCCTAATTCACAATTCTCCCTCCGGCCCGAGCCTTAAAGGCCCATGAGCTTCTCATATGTCGGACGACCGACCCATCTGTGTAGATGACCGCGTCAGCGTCTAGCGAATTCTCGAAAATCAACGCTTGTACTTCAGCCTCCACAGCAGCCGGATTTTCTTGTCTGCATTTCCTATCTAGTTGGATGCAAACTGAAAAGGATGTGCAGAAGTCTGTTGGTACTTGCACCCACTCCTCGCGAGGTTCTAAGTCCTCAAGTGAACACACCTGTTGAAGAATGTCTTCGGCTTGACCCATCCATGACCGTCCTCTTTTTAACCTGCTGCCCTTCACCTTCCTAATTTCACTATGCAGTGGATGTTGTGTATTTGCGTTAACTCTGAGGTAGGCGCGTGCCCTGCAAACTTGAATTCTCTCTTCAATGGTTGGAAAATCAAGAAGGTAGCGCATCGCCCTGCATGCTGTATCTCTTGTACATCCAAGAATAATGCGCATAGCTTCATTCTGTATCCTTTCCATCCTTTCTATCTGCTTGTGGCTGAGAGTCAGGATTGCCATTGCATACTCCAAAACAGACATGACCAGCCCCTCGTACAGAAGACATAGATGGCGCTGCTCACAGTTTGCTGACGCCATCACCCGCATCGCAGCCAAACCCCGCTTGGCCTTTATTATCACATGGTCTATGTGCACATTATAATCTAGGCTTCGATCAAACCGTATCCCTAGGTAATTCATTGCCTGCGTTCTTTCCACCATCTCTGAACACAGCATTACAGTTGGTGTTGAAGTGTTGACAATGTGATTATTCAACGAGAACCAAGTCACTGTTGCCTTTGTTGGGTTGACCATTGCCCCAGCTTCATCACACCAAGTACTTATGCGATTGAGTTCGGTTTGTAGTTCCACAGCAACCTGCTCTCTATCCTTACCCTGACGATACACTAAAACATCATCGGCATATGACAATGTCCTGCCAGGTCCAGTGATCTGCTCACTGGTGATTCTCACTGTGTAGGCGTTGAACAGTACCGGAGATAAAGGTGATCCCTGTGGTAGGCCAGGATATATTGTTGTTGGTTCCGAAGCCCAACTGCCACATCTAAAAACTACTTTCCGTTGGAAGAGGGCTGCAGCGATCCAACTAAGGAGGAATGGACTTACTTTTAGTTCAAGAAGCTGAAACATTAAAAAATCCAATGGTACTCTGTTGTATGCGTCCTCAAGATCAATCGCTGCAGTAAAGGTTTCAATGGTTTCAAAGGTTTCAAAGGTTTCAACACATAGTTGTGTAATATAACAACTTACTGAGTTGGATACAGTTAAACTAATGACTTCCACATAGTTGTGTAATATAACAGCTAACTGAGCTGGATAAAGTTCAAATAATCATCGAAACACAGTGGTTTGATGTAACAATGGCGGAATTAAATACATGATTAAGGGTTATACGCATACAGGATCGTCTTCATTGCACCGGAGCCTATCCCATATGACTCGGTCTACTTGCGGTAGAGCAGCATGCCGACAGCGAAGCACGGAGCACGAACTCCGCAGCTACAACAACCACCACCATGGTTCTCAAGAGGAAACTGAACCCGTCAACCAAATGTCGGTTTCAAACAGCGATCCCATGACCGTCGTATTGGAAGGCAGGCCACTTGATATATTCGCCACCGGTGGGTTTAATTTGCTAAGTTATAATCATAACTCAATGGGTTAATATAACAACTCTGTGAAAGTCCTCTTATATTCCATGCCGTGTGATCATGTCTGTCCACAGCCTTCTGTCTCGTGTACTGTCAATCTTCTTATAGTCTATACCGTGTGGCGTTGGTGATCATGTCTGTCCGCAGCCTTCTGTCTCGTGTACTGTCAATGTTCTTATAATCCATGCCGTGTGACATTGGTGATCATGTCTCTCTTCAGCTTTCTGTCATTTGTGCTGTAAATCATTTCTGTACCGACATTACTCCACGCCATCATGTCAAACTGTCCAGCATCTGTCCTCTTGGTGTCCCCGTGTCAACTTTCCCGTGGTGGCGACATATTCCAGCTTTGCTGATACGAGCACCCAGTTCTCTGTGTGTTAACTTCTTTCAAGATGTCTTTATTGCTGTTTCCATCCGCCCACGGTGTTCTCATCATTCTTCTATAAAACCACATCTCTACAGCTTGCAAATGATTCCTCACTTGTCTGCTAATTGTCCATTATTCGCTTCCGTACATCCGCATTGACTCAATATAGCTCTTAACAATTATTTTTTTCGCCTCGATCGACGAAGATAAATTACAGAGAATATTCTTCATCTGGTGAAACGCTGCCTGTGATAGGCTATTCTGCATTTAACTTCCTTAATACATCCTCCTTCTGCTGCTAGTAAAGTACCCAAATACGTAAATACATTGATTTATTTCAGATTGGTTCCGTTCATTCTGACCTTGCATGAGAGGATACAGTCTCTCTGTGTACGAACCATTACTTGTGTTCTTTAGACTGCGCACAGCGGGAGGACAATATAAGATACACAAGCACAACGCTACAGTCACTGGCTGGAGTAATGGCACTGTACACTTACTAGGCATGGGGTGCACATCTCCCCGGCAGTAGTTGGGCTCCAGCTCACACGAGTCTAGCTCCGGGATGTAAACCAAGGGAGCTGTGTAACGGCTTCCGTCCGCTGAGTTGTACCAGCCGAGCGGACACTGCCTGAGGGCGAAGGGGGAGGGGGGAGGGAGGAAATTCACATGTTAGTTACTGATATTGTACCAGCTGACCAGACACTGGATGAAGGAGGACATTCACATGTTAGTTACTGATATTTTACCAGCCGAGCGGACACTGCCTGGGGAGGATATTCACATGTTAGTTACTGATACTGTACAGCCGAGCAGACACTGAATGAAGAAGGACATTCACATGTTAGTTACTGATATTGTACCAGCCTAGCGGACACTGCCTAGGGGAGGACATTGACATGTTAGTTGCTGATATTGTACCAGCCGAGGGGACACTGCCTGGGGAGGACATTCACATATTAGTTACTGATATTGTACCAGCCGAGCGGGCATTGAATGAAGGAGGACATTTACATGTTAGTTACTGATATTGGACCAGCCGAGCCGAAACTGCCTGGAGAGGGGGAGGGGACATTCACATGTTAGGTACTGATATTGTACCAGCCGAGCGGACACTGCCTGGGGTGGGGGGGGGGGGAGGAACATTCACATGTTAGTTACTGATATTGTACCAGCCTAGCGGACACTGCCTGTAGGAGGACATTCACATGTTAATTACTGATATTGTAATACTCGAGTGGACACAATCTATAGGTGGACATTCACTTGGTAGTTACTCATATTGTACCAGCCAAGCGGACACTGCCTATGGGAGGACATTCACGTGTTAGTTGCTAAATATTGTACCAACCGATTAAAACTAAATGAATTGTTGAAAACTGCAGCAATTATTACAACATCATAGCAAATGTAATAAAACATCAGAACAAGAAGTATTAAAACATCAGTGCAAGAATTATTAAAACATCAGTGCAAGAATTATTAAAACATCAGTACAACAATTATAAAAACATCAGTTCAAAATTTATAAAAACAGATAAATAATTATTAAACCATGAGTGCAAGAATTGGTGAAACATCAGAGCTATAATTTTAAAACAGTACAAGCATTATTAAAACAGTTCGTGAATTATTTAAAAGTGCATGAACTTACATCATAATTGCAAAAAATTATAAAACATCAATGCAAAATATATTAAAACATACAATGTAAGAATTATTAAAACATCGATGTAAGACTTATTAAAACAGGAGTACAAGAAGTATTAAAACATCAGTCCAAGAATTATTAAAATATCAGTACAAGACGTATTAAAATATCAGTACAAGAAAATTAAAACACCAGTACAAGAAGTATTAAAACATCAGTGCAAGAATCATTGAATAAGTATATGCAAAAGTTATTAAAACATCAGTACAAGAATCATTGAATAAGTATATGCAAAAGTTATTAAAACATCAGTGCAAGAATCATTGAATAAGTATATGCAAAAGTTATTAAAACATCAGTACAAGAATCATTGAATAAGTATATGCAAAAGTTATTAAAACATCAGTGCAAGAATCATTGAATAAGTATATGCAAAAGTTATTAAAACATCAGTACAAGACATACGAAAACATCATTGTCATCACCACTAAATCCCCATTGACAGCTGTACTACTTAACACGTTACAGCATTACAATAACATCGATGTCAACATTGCTTTAGCGCCGTTACTGTTCTCTTCATATCGTTAACAATTGCCCTACTTGTTGTCATTTTTTTGTCGTTCCCTTGACATGTCATCATCATCATCATCATCATCATCATCATCATCATCATCATCATCATTTTCCACTTCTGCCGTCAACCGTCGTGGGGAGGAATAATTTGCGTTCCAGCTCCCGGTGGGCGGCACTGGGTAGTGTCATTCCGTGTGGTTGTTCAATGTCTTTGATGTCGTCAATCCATTTTCTTCTTGGATGTACTCGTATTGTCTCTATTTGCAACAAAACGATTACAAACACCGGGTGTTTGTAAAGTCTCACTACACTTTGTATGTCGCCCGTGTGTTGCCGGGGCCCATAATCGATGCGAAGAATAGTAATACTGTTGCCTTCCATGCATGACGTATGAGACGACTTAGTAGGCTTAGGCTGAGACTTTGCCTTCCATGCATGTTGTAAGAGGCGACTTAGTAGGCTTAGGCTGAGACTTAGTCTACAGTCTATTGGGACTTCCGGTCCCCAATATGGCGGATAGGCATTTGAACCGTTAAGGCCTCTGGAGTGTTTACGCTTGTGGCTACGGTTTGCATTCGCATTTTTCTCATGTTGGACTGGTAGTGCATGGTTCCGTCTTTCTGCTACTGAGTGAGTGCGTGGCGCGACACTGTGAGCAGTGAATTTCGCGCGGAATGCTTCTACATCTGTCCGCGGTTGTTTTAGTATGAACTGCATGTTCGGAACGATGGCAGCTGGCTGTTGTGAATTGACTGGTTTGCCTTTTCGGTTCAAGAGTGCATTTTTCAGGAGAGTCCTGGGAGTCGTCGCTGAAGCTACGGAGTTCGTGCTTTGTGAGGCGCTTTCGGCGGGTCGCCCTGTGGAAAGAGACCGAGCCATAGTGGATAAAACCCGGGTCAATGAAGTCTTTCTGGTGACTGCCGATTCCATCGACGATGAACTGTATTTTTCGTGGAGGACTTTTGTGTTAGCATTCTGACGGCGGCATTATGCACAGTGTACATGTGCAAGCTGTTTGCTTGCCAAGACTCCTGTCTATTCCATTGTTCACATAGGGCAGTGAGGAGCATTTTGTGTGATATTCACTGGTACAGTAAGAGAGCATAATGGGGACGACCCGTTGCCGTGAAGGTGGAACCGCGACTAACTAATTAACTATTGTACCGGCCGAGCGGACACAACCTGGGGGAGTACATTCACATGATAGTTAATGATATTGTACCAGCTGAGTGGACACAATCTATAAGAGAACATTCACATGTTAGTTACTGCTTGAACAACGGTCATTGTGTCGGTAGTTCTTGAACCACAGTCCTTGTGTCGGTAATTTTGGAGTCACGTTAATGGTTTCGGTAGTTGTTGAACATTGGTGTTGTTTCGGTAGTTGTTGAAGCACGGTCATTGCGTCGGTATTTGTGGAGACACCGTTAATTGTGTCGGTGTTTGTGGAATCACGTTAATTGTTTCAATAGTTGTTGAACCACAGTTATTGTTTCGGTATTTGTGAAGTTATGTTAATTGTTTCGGTAGTTGTTGAACCACGGTCGTTGTATCGGTAGTTGTTGAACCACGGTCGTTGTGTCGATAGTTGTTGAACCACGGTCGTTGTGTGGGTCGTTGTTGAACCACGGTCGTTGTGTCGATAGTTGTTGAAACACGGTCGTTGTGTGGGTCGTTGTTGAACCACGGTCGTTGTGTCGATAGTTGTTGAACCACGGTCGTTGTGTGGGTCGTTGTTGAACCGCGGTCGTTGTATCGGTAGTTGTTGAACCACGGTCGTTGTATCGGTAGTTGTTGAACCACAGTCGTTGTATCGGTAGTTGTTGAACCACGGTCGTTGTGTCGATAGTTGTTGAACCACGGTCGTTGTGTGGGTCGTTGTTGAACCACGGTCGTTGTGTGGGTCGTTGTTGAACTACGATCGTTGTATCGGTAGTTGTTGAACCACGGTCGTTGTATCGGTAGTTGTTGAACCACGGTCGTTGTATCGGTAGTTGTTGAACCACGGTCGTTGTATCGGTAGTTGTTGGACCACGGTCGTTGTGTCGATAGTTGTTGAACCACAGTCGTTTTGTCGATAGTTGTTGAACCACGGTCGTTGTATCGGTAGTTGTTGAACCACGGTCGTTATGTCGATAGTTGTTGAACCACGGTCGTTGTGTCGATAGTTGTTGAATCACGGTCGTTGTGTCGATAGTTGTTGGACCACGGTCGTTATGTCGATAGTTGTTGAACCACGGTCGTTGTATCGGTAGTTGTTGAACCACGGTCGTTGTATCGGTAGTTGTTGAACCACAGTCGTTGTGTCGATAGTTGTTGAACCACGGTCGTTGTGTCGGTAGTTGTTGAACCACGGTCGTTGTGTCGGTAGTTGTTGAACCACGGTTGTTGTGTCGGTAGTTGTTGAACCACGGTCGTTGTATCGGTAGTTGTTGAACCACGGTCGTTGTGTCGGTAGTTGTTGGACCACAGTCGTTGTGTCGGTAGTTGTTGGACCACAGTCGTTGAAATAATACAGAGATCCATACAAGACATGCCAAGAATACCATGTAAACAACCATTATTATGCTGATGGCGTAGCTTTGGTAGCTGACAATAAAACTCAATTAAACGAAATGTCAGACGTAACTGCAACAGAAAGTCAAAACCAAGGACTTAGCCTGAATAAGACAAAAACTAAAGTAAAGCTTAATAGCTGGGGAAAAAAAGTGAATGAACACAAGCCCCGAGGTATCCCAAATACACAATCAAAGTGAATGGAACCAGTTATAATTAAGCCAATGCATTGAAGTATTGGATACTTTAATAACAGCAGATGGAGGATGTATTCAGGAAGTGACATGTAGAATAGCCCAAGTAAAGTCAGCATTTCACAAGATGAAGCATATTCTCTGTAATTTATCGATGTCAAGTGAGATGAGGAAAATAAATCTTACGATCTATATTGAGCCAATCCTGATGTAAGGAAGCGAATCGTGGACAATTTGCAGACAAGTGGGGTACTATATGGGCAGCTGGCTGTTATAGAGGAATGGAGAGACTGTCATGACGTAGAGAGGCCAATAAAGTCATCTTGAAAGAAATTACCCAACAAAGAGAACTGGTTGCTCGCGTCAGATGTAGTCAGCCAGATTCTATGAACATCTCATGAGAGTAGGACAGCAGGAGTATGTCGTTGCAACGTAAAGGTTAGAGGGAAAGAGAGGCAGGAGGAGACGAAGAGAGATGCATGTATGGAGGAACGTCGTTATCAGAAATAATTCGCAGCACACGAGACAGAATGCTGTTGACAGACACGATCACCAACACCACATGGCATGGACTATAAGAGGATTGGTAGAGCACGAGACAGAAGGCTGTGGACAGATTATATATATATATATATATTTATATTGATTATGTGGTTGTTTCGGGATTTGAAATTTAAATATTGAGCACAACCCACTACTGGCAACGCCGATCGCATTCTGATATGAACCTAAGGCCTATCCACGTCAATATGGAAGCACTATACTCGAGTTTCGCCCTCATTTGAGCTCGTCAGTAGTGCATATCCCTGACCGGATCCGGAAACAGTCCCGGATCACGCGTGTGAAGCGGGTGTGTAACCACGCGGCACACACTGGACACACCAAATTATCACAACAGAACATCACAACGCTACCCATCGTAGGCTATGCTCAAGATTGCCCAATCGCCGCGACCGACGTCCGTCAATCGATGGGACCCGAACGATCAGGACTTCTCACTGGCAAGGAACACCAGGCCTCCTAAATCCAGTGAGCAATAATCAATTGATTATGTGGTTGTTTCGGGATTTGAAATTTAAATATTGAGCACAACCCACTACTGGCAACGCCGATCGCATTCTGATATGAACCTAAGGCCTATCCACGTCAATATGGAAGCACTATACTCGAGTTTCGCCCTCATTTGAGCTCGTCAGTAGTGCATATCCCTGACCGGATCCGGAAACAGTCCCGGATCACGCGTGTGAAGCGGGTGTGTAACCACGCGGCACACACTGGACACAACAAATTATCACAACAGAACATCACAACGCTACCCATCGTAGGCTATGCTCAAGATTGCCCAATCGCCGCGACCGACGTCCGTCAATCGATGGGACCCGAACGATCAGGACTTCTCACTGGCAAGGAACACCAGGCCTCCTAAATCCAGTGAGCAATAATCAATTGATTATGTGGTTGTTTCGGGATTTGAAATTTAAATATTGAGCACAACCCACTACTGGCAACGCCGATCGCATTCTGATATGAACCTAAGGCCTATCCACGTCAATATGGAAGCACTATACTCGAGTTTCGCCCTCATTTGAGCTCGTCAGTAGTGCATATCCCTGACCGGATCCGGAAACAGTCCCGGATCACGCGTGTGAAGCGGGTGTGTAACCACGCGGCACACACTGGACACACCAAATTATCACAACAGAACATCACAACGCTACCCATCGTAGGCTATGCTCAAGATTGCCCAATCGCCGCGACCGACGTCCGTCAATCGATGGGACCCGAACGATCAGGACTTCTCACTGGCAAGGAACACCAGGCCTCCTAAATCCAGTGAGCAATAATCAATTGATTATGTGGTTGTTTCGGGATTTGAAATTTAAATATTGAGCACAACCCACTACTGGCAACGCCGATCGCATTCTGATATGAACCTAAGGCCTATCCACGTCAATATGGAAGCACTATACTCGAGTTTCGCCCTCATTTGAGCTCGTCAGTAGTGCATATCCCTGACCGGATCCGGAAACAGTCCCGGATCACGCGTGTGAAGCGGGTGTGTAACCACGCGGCACACACTGGACACACCAAATTATCACAACAGAACATCACAACGCTACCCATCGTAGGCTATGCTCAAGATTGCCCAATCGCCGCGACCGACGTCCGTCAATCGATGGGACCCGAACGATCAGGACTTCTCACTGGCAAGGAACACCAGGCCTCCTAAATCCAGTGAGCAATAATCAATTGATTATGTGGTTGTTTCGGGATTTGAAATTTAAATATTGAGCACAACCCACTACTGGCAACGCCGATCGCATTCTGATATGAACCTAAGGCCTATCCACGTCAATATGGAAGCACTATACTCGAGTTTCGCCCTCATTTGAGCTCGTCAGTAGTGCATATCCCTGACCGGATCCGGAAACAGTCCCGGATCACGCGTGTGAAGCGGGTGTGTAACCACGCGGCACACACTGGACACACCAAATTATCACAACAGAACATCACAACGCTACCCATCGTAGGCTATGCTCAAGATTGGCCAATCGCCGCGACCGACGTCCGTCAATCGATGGGACCCGAACGATCAGGACTTCTCACTGGCAAGGAACACCAGGCCTCCTAAATCCAGTGAGCAATAATCAATTGATTATGTGGTTGTTTCGGGATTTGAAATTTAAATATTGAGCACAACCCACTACTGGCAACGCCGATCGCATTCTGATATGAACCTAAGGCCTATCCACGTCAATATGGAAGCACTATACTCGAGTTTCGCCCTCATTTGAGCTCGTCAGTAGTGCATATCCCTGACCGGATCCGGAAACAGTCCCGGATCACGCGTGTGAAGCGGGTGTGTAACCACGCGGCACACACTGGACACACCAAATTATCACAACAGAACATCACAACGCTACCCATCGTAGGCTATGCTCAAGATTGCCCAATCGCCGCGACCGACGTCCGTCAATCGATGGGACCCGAACGATCAGGACTTCTCACTGGCAAGGAACACCAGGCCTCCTAAATCCAGTGAGCAATAATCAATTGATTATATGGTTGTTTCGGGATTTGAAATTTAAATATTGAGCACAACCCACTACTGGCAACGCCGATCGCATTCTGATATGAACCTAAGGCCTATCCACGTCAATATGGAAGCACTATGGACGGACGTCGGTCGCGGCGATTGGGCAATCTTGAGCATAGCCTACGATGGGTAGCGTTGTGATGTTCTGTTGTGATAATTTGGTGTGTCCAGTGTGTGCCGCGTGGTTACACACCCGCTTCACACGCGTGATCCGGGACTGTTTCCGGATCCGGTCAGGGATATGCACTACTGACGAGCTCAAATGAGGGCGAAACTCGAGTATAGTGCTTCCATATTGACGTGGATAGGCCTTAGGTTCATATCAGAATGCGATCGGCGTTGCCAGTAGTGGGTTGTGCTCAATATTTAAATTTCAAATCCCGAAACAACCACATAATCAATTGATTATTGCTCACTGGATTTAGGAGGCCTGGTGTTCCTTGCCAGTGAGAAGTCCTGATCATTCGGGTCCCATCGATTGACGGACGTCGGTCGCGGCGATTGGGCAATCTTGAGCATAGCCTACGATGGGTAGCGTTGTGATGTTCTGTTGTGATAATTTGGTGTGTCCAGTGTGTGCCGCGTGGTTACACACCCGCTTCACACGCGTGATCCGGGACTGTTTCCGGATCCGGTCAGGGATATGCACTACTGACGAGCTCAAATGAGGGCGAAACTCGAGTATAGTGCTTCCATATTGACGTGGATAGGCCTTAGGTTCATATCAGAATGCGATCGGCGTTGCCAGTAGTGGGTTGTGCTCAATATTTAAATTTCAAATCCCGAAACAACCACATAATCAATTGATTATTGCTCACTGGATTTAGGAGGCCTGGTGTTCCTTGCCAGTGAGAAGTCCTGATCGTTCGGGTCCCATCGATTGACGGACGTCGGTCGCGGCGATTGGGCAATCTTGAGCATAGCCTACGATGGGTAGCGTTGTGATGTTCTGTTGTGATAATTTGGTGTGTCCAGTGTGTGCCGCGTGGTTACACACCCGCTTCACACGCGTGATCCGGGACTGTTTCCGGATCCGGTCAGGGATATGCACTACTGACGAGCTCAAATGAGGGCGAAACTCGAGTATAGTGCTTCCATATTGACGTGGATAGGCCTTAGGTTCATATCAGAATGCGATCGGCGTTGCCAGTAGTGGGTTGTGCTCAATATTTATATATTTATATTATATTTATTTTAACCTCAAATATGGCATGTTCCTATTATGTGCACGAAATTGCAACCAACCGGCCAAGCAATATAGCTGCTCTAAACCGTCGAAATAGAGTTTGGTAGCAACTTGAGTTATAAACAGTGACTTGTTATAGAATGTCTCGTTGCAAAGTAGGAAACTTGTGAACATTCACAAGCGTCTATGTGATGTGTATGGAAGTTTTGCAGTCGGCAAGAGTACAGTCAGTCGCTGGGGTCAAAGAATCAAAGAATCAGGAAGTTGAGGTACAGAGCTGCTTGATCGGCCGCACTGTGGACGTCCTGCAACAGCCACCAATGCAGACATGTTGAAATGCGCTGAGTGCATTATTATTACAGATAGGCGAATCACTCACTATTCAACAGTTGGCCTTACAGCCGTCAGTCAGCAATGGTAGCGCAAATGCATTTATACAACCTCTCAGATTCTCAGGTTTGCACAAGATGGTTTCCGTGAAGTCTCCTTCACGACATTGCGCGCCCTCACACAAGTCTGGCAACAAGAGAAGCAATTATCAGATTGGGTTTGACTGTGCTATCCCATCCACCTTATAGTCTTAGTTTGGCACCCTCTGATTTTCTTCTAATTTGTTCACTTAAATATGGACTTCATGGGACACAGTTTGAAGATGATGAAGAGTGATTCGTGCCTGCGAAGAAGTGGCAATATGATCAAGACAAACTCTGGTACGGGCAAGGAATACATGCACTTGTTTCGTTCTGGTATATAACCGTACAAGTTGATGGGGATTACGTTGAATAGTACTGATGCTTACATGACACATCCATGTATATTGTGTATACATTTCATACGTTTTGGATGAACAGCTTCTGAGAAAAAACGAAATGATGCATTACTTTCTGAACGGACCTCCCATATATATATATATATATATATATATATATATATATATATATATATATATATATATATATATATATATATATATATATATATATATATATGTGTGTGTGTGTGTGTGTGTGTGTGTGTGTGTGCGTGCGTGCGTGCGTGCGTGCGTGCGTGCGTGCGTGCGTGCGTGCGTGCGTGCGCAGAACTCACACAACATAGACTAAAGTAATTAGATAAATCTTTCAAGCTTCTTCTTCGTCTTTCGTTCACCTGAAATATTTTTATAACTGCAATGTTGTCTCTTTTATGAATCTAACAGTCTTATTTAGTTCACTCAGTGGTCCATAGAGTTTATCTTCCACTGTTATCTCTCTAGGCCAGAAGGTTCGCCTGGATATGTTGTAGTTTGGGAAATCCTGGAGTATGTGCTCTGCTGTCTGCGACGCTAAGCCATATGTGCACATGGATGAGTATCTTTCAAGCTGAAACACAGTCACACAGTAATTTCAGTACTCTGCCACGGTAATTTTAAACTGTTTTTCATGTGTTTCTGTGTGTGCAAACATACATGCCGCCACCCACCCACTGATCCCCCACCCACACACATGTACACAGAATTTACAGTGTAAACAAATCCTTGGAGTAAACCTAAACCCTGTGATGGTCAACCCACAACATCTGTAAGTCGTGCATGAGTTACTTTCTAGTCAGGACAAGAAAAGCGTTCAAAACTTACTGTTTATAAAGTAATCCGTTTGAGCACGCGAAATAATAGCCGTATTTGCAATCGCCAGTGCAAGATGGGTAGTTTCCATTGGGTTTGCCCTTACAGCTCTTGCTGACACACCTCCCGCGATCTGAGAATAAACCACACATCAACATTTCTCAACAAGACAATTACACTCATTGATTCTAGTGACACCCGCACCCTGAGAATAAACCACACATCAATATTTCTCAACACGATAAATACACTCATAGATACTAGTGACCCCGGCGAACACTATCTCAGTACAGATTACCTTCCCCCTTAATACATATACACTCATGGATATCTTCTGTGTACTCTGTCCATCTTTTTATTATGTCAGTGTTATTAATTATAATTTCTCAATTTTTTCCTCTGATACAACCGTTTCCTGTTATATTATTTTTCTTCTTTGTAACTCTTTTTATATGTTCATGTAATTCTTTCGAGTTGTGTTTTATTTCCAGATCCTCTATTTCTTTGCTATGGTTCTGCAGCCACTCCTCTTTGGCAATTCTCCACATGTGACGTATTTCTCTATCTATTACTATGTACTATGGAGTGTTCTTTGCTTTCTTTCTTTGAGACATTTTACTCAAGATTTCATCGGTTATCCATAATTGTTTTTTTCTTATTAATCTTCACTGGCAAGGTGGTATTTGCAATCTGAATACTGGTTTTTACACTTTCCCATTTTGTATTAATTTTATCCTCGGGATTTTCACGTCGATATTTTTCCGTACTTTCAATGATTAGCCCATCGTATCTATTTTTGACTTCAACTAGGTATAGTTGACTAATTTCTGGTTGTTTCAATGCCGATATATCTACTTGAGGTGTCTTCGATTTCCTTATTCCTGGATTTTTAAGTTTTATTTGTAAATTTAAAACTACAGGATTATGGTCAGAGTTGATATCAGCACCAGGGTATGTTTTGGCATTTTTAACATTGTTTTTAAATTTATTTCTAATCATAATGTAGTCAATTTGGTTCCTTGTTCTATCTCCAGGGCTTTTCCATGTATACAGTTTCCTAGGATTATGTTGGGAAAATGTGTTGCAAACAATAAGATTGTTTTCTTCAAAAAACTGTATCAGCCGGTCTCCTCTGTCGTTTCTGTTTCCCATACCATATTGCCCTACTATCTGCTTATATTTATTTTTTCCAACTTTAGGACCTCTGATGATTTTACAACTTTTAGTGTTTGTTGTAGGTCTTCATAGTATTCTTCTAGCTGTTCATCGCTATAATCAGTTGTTGGAGCATATGTCTGAAGAATTACTATGTTGAACGGTCTTGCCTTAATTTTGAGAAGTATCATTCTATCTTTATGAGTCCAGAATCCACTACTATTTTTCTCCAAATCTCGTTTTACTAAAAATTTCTACTCCTCTCCCGTGATGATCTCCGCCTGAATTAATGAATACGTAATTTTCTCTCCTTATATAACTTTTATCTTTCCATCTTGTTTTAGATATACCTAAGATATCTGAATTCATGTTTTTTGCCTCTGCAAAAAGGTTATCAATCTTCCCTGCTTGATATAAGGTGCGTACGTTCCATGTACCCATTCTCAGGCTTCTCCTTCTAGTTTTCTGGTAGGTATTGTCAGAATGCACCCTTTCAAAAGAATTTGGGATACCTACGTCATTATGCACTTCCTTATTCACTATAGGAGTTGTCTCTTCCCTATGAATATTTACAACAGGCTCGTCTCCAGGGGGCCAAGAATTACCCGTATCGCTTTTTTCTTGTTGTTGAATTACCATTGCTGTCTTTGGGATATTACATGGTGAGGTCCCAATCTCTTTCAGGATGGCCAGCCATGTTCACTCTTGTGTCCTCAACACGCCTTATGTGTGCCACACACTCTGCTGTTTCGCTTTCGAAGCCGTTGATCTATTTAGATTCATCTGCCTTCTCCACCGTCCCAGTCTTTGTGTACTAGGGATTGACATTCCCTTAGTAGGATATTACCCCTACATCACTCATGTACTTTAGCAAGTCAGCCAAAACTGTTGCCCGTGGTGTGGCCACCGCCGTACACAAGCGGTATTCGTGGAGCCATACATGAGCTAGGTAAAGAAATGGGAACCAAATAGGATCCGGGTCTAGTTCTTGGGATATGGTTGCCACTCACCGTGAGGTACTATCCCTCTCTCTTTACCCTACACCACGCCATTGATAATGCGTTCCATTAATTTTCCTTGACAGCTAAGTAGACTGATAGGTAGATAGCCATTTTGGTTCTTCCAGGTCTTTTCCTTTCTTTGGGACTGGTATTATTATAGCTTCCTTCCATGCCTGTGGGACTATTCCTCTCTTCCAGCTGTAATTTAGGACTGCTAGTGGTTTCTTGTTTGTTTTAGTACCTAGTCCTATTAGCATTTCATTTGTGATTCCATCCTTTCCTGGTAATTTCTTAATTCTTCCATTTTTAGATTTGCCATCATAGACTCTGCTGCTGTCTTTGTATTACTATGATGTATCTGTTTATCTTTGATTGCTGTCTTCTGTTCGGTTGTAATATCAATGTGGTTTGCACTAGCATAGTGTTCCATTAGTGCATTTGCAGCCTTTTTTTCCTGTAAGCAAGGCATTTCCTTGTTTAATAGTTAATTGTTTGTTTCTGGGTCCTTCATTTTCATGGCTTTCACTAGTTGCCATAGTTTGTTTCCATCCCTGTCAAAGTTCAGGTTTTTTGTTTATTCCCTCCAACAATCTCTTGTTGTTTGATTTCCATCCATCATGTGCCATGCCGATAAGCATGGGCGGTCATGTTTTGCCATCTCACTCGATCACCAGAGTCGTGTTCCTGTCTCGACCATGCCACGTGGCCAAGCCATCCAGGTATTTACTTCTCGGTCTTCCCCTCGGTCTATTCCCCTCGATATTGCCAGTTGTCACCAAGTTCTACAAGTCATTTCTTCTCATAACATGCCCAAAAAATGTTGACCGCCTACATCTAATTTCTCTAATCAGTTTACGATCATCATTTTGTTTCTTGAAGTTAGTTTTTCTGTCTGTCCATGGTATTCTCTGCATTTTCCTCAGAAACCTCATTTCCACAGCCATCAGTTGTTGTTTTTTTTTTTTTCAGCTTCGATATTTGATTTACTTTTCTTTTACATTTTGTTGAGAGAGATGTTCGCTTCAGTTGCTCTCTCTCTCTCTCTCTCTCTCTCTCTCTCTCTCTCTCTTCTCTCTCTCTCTCTCTCTCTCTCTCTCTCTCTCTCTCTCTCTCTCCCTCTCTCTGTCTGCTGTCTTCCTGGCATCTTCAACTTTGCCCTCCAAAATGTGTAGTTCTTCAGTCTAGTATGGTTTGTAATTTGTCCTCGCTCCTCTTGAAATGGACTGAGTGGCCGCCTGTACTATTGCTTTGTTTAGACTCTCCACCATTTGTTTCATGATGACATGTCGTGTATTTATGTTTTCACAATATTTGTCTGTTAGTATGGTAAATCTCTCCCAATCCGCTCGTTTGTAATTCCAGCGGGGCAAAGGCTGTTGTTCCCGTAGAACGTACTCCATATTCATTACAAGCTTGATTGGTCTGTGGTCACTACCTTCTAATTGGTCAAGCACATGGCGATCGATTTTGTGGAGGATGTCTCCTGTGCAGAAAGCTAAGCCTGGAGTAGAAGTGGTAATCCATCTTCTGGAGTAGAAGCTCGGTGTGTCATCCGCTTTGTTGAGTAGATGGGATTTGAGTCTATTTCCCAGTCCTCCACTTCATATCCTCTGTTGTCAGTATCTGGGTATCCGCATCTTTCCAAACGGTTATTACAGTTTGTGTCAGTTATTTTCATGTTTGAAAGTGTAAAGTCATTATCTGCTGGGCTATACAGATTGTAAATTCTTATTTTCACGTCCTTAATCATTATATCAATACCTATAATTTCCGTTTGGTTGTTAGAGGTCACATATACTTCACTACAAGGTATTGTGTTTCGTGTAAGTATTAGAACTCCTCCTTTGTGTCCTTCGCGGTCGAAACGTATGGTCTGATATCCTCTGACTGAAAATCTGCGCTTGGCGTTGAGGTGTGTCTCTTGAATGCATGCCACATCTATTCTATCTTTATGAAGACGATGTGTTAGGGGGACTTTCTTGTTAGAAACTCCTTCGGAATTCCACTATAGTATGTTGAGTTAAAATTAGCAACATGGAAAGTTAGGAGGTTAAACGACGACGAAAATTAAAGAACATAAAACAAGAAATTGAAAGAGAAATAATTAATATTCTAGGGATGTGCGAAACGAGATGGACAGGAGCAGGCATCAAGATAGATGAAGATTTTAAGATTATTTATTCTGGAGGTGAAGACCGACAAAAGGGAGTGGCCATTATTTTAGACCGGAAAACATCAAAATCTTTTCAAGGATATTGGGCTGTCGGACAGAGTTCTACTAGTTAAATTAAGTGGCAGACCTTTTAGCATAAATATTATTCAAGTATATGCCCCAACCGGAGAATCCAGTGAAGATAGTGTAGAGGAATTTTATAATGACATAGAGACTGCCTTAAAGAAATGTAAAAATTCAGAAATAAACATCATAATAGTAGACTTCAATGCAAAAGTAGGAAATCAAGGTGATAGATACACAGTAGGAAACTATGGTTTAGGTGAGAGAAATGAAAGAGGAAATAGACTCGTAGAGTGGGAAAAAGAACACGAAATGATTGTAGGAAACACCTGGTTTAAGTAACACCCTAGAAGATTATGGACATGAAGGAGTCCTGATAGCAGGATCAGAAACCAGATGGACTACATTCTGATTAGCAGAAGATTTAGAAACGCACTACCAATAGCAATAACAGTTCCCAGTGCAGATTGTTATAGTGACCACAGACTACTTACAGGAACACTGAGGATGAAGTTGAAGAAAGTCAAGTATATAACAGAAAACACTAAATATGATTTGTGTACATTGAGTAATAACAAGGAAATACAAAACAAATTCAACATAGAAGTACAGAACAGATTTGATATATTGTCTGATCTAGAGATATTATTCCAGGATGTGGATGATCAATGGGAAATGTTGAAGAATTCAATCAGTTTGGCTGCAGAAACAACTACTCCAAAATTAAAGAAGGTGGGTCGTAAAATATTGGATGACAGAAGAAATTTTACGCCTAATGGAAACAAGAAGACTCAACAAAAATAATCCTGCCAAATATAAAGAAATTCACAGACGAGTCAGAATATTATGTAACGAGGAAAAAGAAGCATGGCTTGAGGAAAAGTGCTTAGACATTGAAAAACAACACAACAGTCTTAATACCAAATTAGTGCACAAAAGAATTCAGGTACTTACTAATAAAAGAACAAGTACATCAACAGGCTGTCTAAAAACTAATGATGGCAAAATCATAATAGAAAAAGATCAGATTCTACATGTATGGTCAGATTATGTGAAAAACCTGTATAATGATAACAGAGAGGAACAGTTTGATATTAGATTTAATAATGAAGGGCCGTCAATTTTGAAGATGGAGGTTCGAAATGTTCTTAAGCATATGAAAGCTGGCAAGGCCCCTGGTGCAGATAACATCACAACAGAAATGATTAAAGCTTAAGAAGAATTTGGGCTAGATCAAGTCACCAGATTGCTGAACACATTATATGATAATGGAGATATACCTTCTGAATTATGTAACTCTATATTTATTGCAATCCCAAAGAAATCAGGAACCTTGGAATGTGATCAACACAGAACAATTAGTATAATGAGCTACATCACAAAGAGTTTGCTACGAATTATCATGCAAAAAGTGGGGAAGAAAATACAACCTGAAATAGGGGAAGAACATTGTGGGTTTGTAGAAGGAAAGGGTACAGTAAAGGCTGTGTATATGCTGCGAACAGTTATTGAACGTGCTACAGAAGTAAACAAGGATTTATTGACTACACAAAGGCTTTTGGTAGAGTTAGACAAGTCAACAGGGTAGATATGCTTGCAGATCTACAAATTGATGGGAAATACATTCGACTTACAAAAAACATATATTGGAAACAACAAGCTGCCATAAGGATTGATAATGAAGTGGGACAATATCAACCTATTAAGAGAGGTGTTAGGCAGGGGTGTGTAATGTCTCCAGATCTTTTTTCCCTATACAGTGAAAATATTTTTAGGAATGTAGAAGATATAAATGGAATCAGCATTGGAGGACGAAACATCAATAACATTAGATATGCAGATGATACAGCATTGATTGCAGACGATGCAATATATCTACAACGATTAGTAGACGCAGTTGTTGTACACAGTGAGCAGCTGGGGTTGGAATTAAATTGTAAGAAGACACAGGTTATGGTCATCACTAGGAAGAACCACAATGTAATATGCAAGTAAATGGGAATATTCTTCAACAAGTGAATCGGTACAATTATCTCGGGACAGTCATAACATCTGATGGGAGATGCCTTGAAGAGATTAGAACAAGAATCGCCATGGCGAAAAGTAGTCTTTAGCAAGATGAAAACCATTCTGACCAATAAAAATATGTCAATTGAAACGAGTCAAAGAATTTTGAGGGGATACATAGAGCCTGTTCTTTTATATGGATGTGAAACTTTGACAATGTGCAGTCAAACTGAAAAGCATCTGATGGCTGCAGAAATGTGGTTTCTGAGGAAAATGCAAAGAATACCATGGACGGACAGAAAAACCAATGACCAATTACTACAGGAGACAAATGAAAATCGTAAATTGATTTGAGAAATTAGACGTAGACAGTAAAAGAATTTTGGACATGTTAGAAGAAATGGATTGGAGAACTTAGTGACAACTGGCAAGTTCGAAGGGAACAGACCAAGTGGAAGACCGAGAGGAAAATACCTGGATGGCTTGACCACATGGCATGGATGGGACAGGAACACTGAGCTGATCCACGACCTGGTGATCGAGTGAAATGGCGAGTCTTGACCGCCCACGTTTTTCGGCATGGCACATGACTGGTTGAGTGTCCGGAGTGTTTGGTCAATAGCTCTTAACCTACTCCTCTGTGCCTTGACTCCACAGAAAAGGGGAAGGTGACCACCAAGAGTAATGAGTTGACCCCCTCGAGGCTGGGGGACCGGCACTATCACCGCCTGAGAAGGCTTCTGGGCATTAGCACCATACTGATTCATTTTAATCTGTGGTATCATGGATTGATCAAGTTACGTTGCACTGCTTTGTCAAGCCTGTGGCTCAGTACATCCGATTTCGACAAGCATTTCTCGGGTGTGCTTTCCCTAGTCTTTGACTGTCCCCAGTCTACCTGCAAGGCAGCAGGTGTGTGTGTCTCTTGGTCTGGTCCCTCTCCCTTGCCCTGTTCGACATGGGAGACCCTACCAGTGGCTCTGTGTTCCTTTCTCGACCATACCACTTGGCCAAGCCATCCAGGTATTTACTTATGGGTATTCCCCTTGGTGTCTTCCCTCGATCTTGCCAGTTGTCACCACGCTATCAGAGTCATTTCTTCTCATAACATGCCCAAAATATGTTCACTGTCTACGTCGAATGACTCTAATCGGTTTACGGTCTTCATTTGTTTCCTGAAGGACTTGTTCATTGGTTTTTATATCTGTCCATTGTATTCTTTGCATCTTCCTCAGAAACCATATTTCCACAGCCATCAGATGTTTTCCAGCTTGACTGCTCATTGTCCACGCTTCACATCCATACAAAAGTACAGGTTCTATGTAGTTAGCACTCCAACACTCTTTTTCTCGTTTCAATTGATATCTTTTTATTGGTCAGTATGTTTTTCATCTTGCAAAAGGCTACCTTCGTAATGACAATTCTTGTTCTAATCTCTTCATGGCATCTCCCATCAGATGTTATGACTGTTCCAAGATAACTGTACCGATTCACATTCTTAAGAATATGTCTATTTACTCGTATGTCACATTGTGGTATTTCCTTCTTCCCAATGACGACCATAATCTGTGTCTTCTTACTATTCAATTCTAACCTTAGTTGTTCACTGTGTGAAACAACCGCATCTACTAAATTTTGCAGATCCTGTTCATTGTCTGCAATCATGACTGTATCATCTGCATATCTAATGTTATTGATGTATCATCCCCCGATGTTGATTCCTTCTATATTTCTGAAAATATTTTCACTGTACACGAAGAAAGACCTGGAGACATTACACATCCCTTTCTCACATCTCTTTTTAATAGGCTGATATTGACCTACATCATTATCACTTATGATGGCTGCTTGTTGTTTCCAATATGTTTATTTTTAACACGTCTAAGATATTTCCAGTCAATTTGTAGATCTTCAAACACCCTTATCATGTCGACATGTCTCACTTTATCGAAAGCATTTGTGCAGTCAATAAAGCAAAAATGTAGATTTTTGTTTACTTCTATAGAACATTCAGTTACTTTTCTCAGTATATACATAGCACTTAATGTACCCTTGCATTCTACAAACCCACACTGCTCTCCTATTTCGTGTTGTATTTTCTTCCTAAATCTTAGCTAAACCGTCGTGATGTGGCTCATTATACTAATTGTTCGATGTTGATCAGATTCCAAGGCTTCTGGTGTCTTAGGGATTGCAATAAATATAGAATTACATAATTCAGGAGGTATATCTCCAGTATCATATATTGTGTTTAGCAGTCTGGTGACTTGGTCTATTCCATATTCTTCTAAGGCATTGATCATTTCTATTGTGATGTTATCTGTACCTGGGGCCTTACCAGTTTTCATATTGTCAAGAGCATTCTAAACTTCCATCTTCAAAATTGATGGTCCTTCATTATTATTCTGATGATCATATTGTTCTTCTGTTGTATCATCATAAAGGTCTTTCAAATAATCTGACCACGTATGTAAAATCTGATCTTATTCTATTATGGTTTTGCATCTTTGGTTTTTAGGCAACCCGTTGATGTATGCGTTCTTTTGTAAGTGATGCCATGTATTCTTTTGTACATTAATTTGGTATTCCGGGTATTGTGTTGGTTTTCAATTTCATTGCAATTTTCCTCAAGCCATGTTTCTTTTGCCTCTTTTCATAGCTTCCTAATTTTCCTGTGAACCTCTTCATATTTCTCCTTGTTATTTTTGTTATTTTTTCTTATTTCAGTGAGTTTTAAGATGTCTTCTGTCATCCATTTCTTGCGTCCCATTAACTTTATTTTTGGGATGCTTGTTTGTGCAGCTTGGTTGACTGATTTCTTTAATATTTCCCATTGGTCGCTGACATCTTGAAATAATATTTCCATATCGGACAATGCATCGAATCTGTTCTTTACCTACGTTGAATTTATCTTATATCTCCTCACTCTTCAGTGCCCATAGATCAAATTGTGTGTCTCTTGGTGTATATTTGACTTTCTGTAATTTTATATGTATATTGCTTTAGATTAATCTATGGTCCCTGTAGCAGTCTGCGCTTGGTATAGTTTTTGCGACTTTTAAGGCATTTAGAAATCTTCTGTTGATGAGAATGTAATCAGTCTGATTTCTGGTCTTATGATCAAGACTACTCCGTGTCCATAATCTCCTTCGGTGCTGTTGATTCCAAGTGTTTCCAATAATCACATCACGCTCTTTTGCCCACTGTACAAGTCTGCAACCTCTTTCATTCTGTTCCCTAGTCCATACTTGGCAACTATGCATCCGTCCTGTTGATTTCCAACTTTGGCATTCAAGTCACCCATTATGATATTCACTTCAGAATTCTTGCATTTCTTGAAGGTATTCTCTGAATCATTATAACATTCATCAATGCTGTCATCACTGCTATCTGCTGTTGGTGCATAAACTTGTATGACGTTGACATCAAAAGGTCTTCCACTCAACTTCACCATAACACTGTCTGATACAGTCCAAAATCCTTTGATCGATTTTGATATCACTGCATACATTATAACTGCTACTACTCGCTGTTGTTTCTCACCACCAGAATAGATTATGCTATATTCCTCAGATGTTATAATGCCCGTTCCTGTCCATTTGGTCTCACATATACCTAACAGGTTAATATTAAGTCTTCTCATTTCATTCTTAATTTAAGCACATTTTCCATCCCCACTCATAGTACTTACCTCCCAAGTTCTTACTTTCGATGTTGATACTCTTTTGCACTCAGTCGCCTGCTGACGGTCTTATATATATATATATATATATATATATATATATATATATATATATATATATATATATATATATATATATATATATATATAAGGCGGACAGTTAAAGCGTTGCTTTGCTGATCCGGCAGCTTCTGCAGCTTGTCTTGTTCCAGATGTAGAGGTGTTATCTGTCCTCTGGAGTGAACTAGGCAGGCCGAGAGAGGGATCATGCTTCATGGGCAACACACGATCTCTATATTTTAGCCCAGGCTTTCTGCTATGGAGAGGCAATAACTCCATCCATGGTCTTAACCAGTCTCGGAATCAAAGCGAGAGGCAACTGTTACGGGTTATACGTCCCTGTCAATTGGCGTAGACATGGGGCGCCACGCGTTGCCTCTGACGGTGGGAGACACCTACAGGTGTCACTGATCAGCTACCGCCCGCCTCAATTTTGTTGCTGATCCGCCACAGCCTGCCTGCTTCAATGGGTGCTTGGGGCTAGGACAAAATCTGAATCGCAGGCTGTAAAACCAATGCACCAGGTACTAATAAAAAGAAAAATAGGAACCTCAAGTACGGCTTGCAACCTGGAACGTGAGAACCATGTGTCCAGGATTTCCCACTGACTTGGCCAATACTGACGATGTGAGAAAAACGGCTGTGATTGATGCCGAACTCAATCATCTTAACATTGATATTGCTGGAGACTCGCCTCGCTGAGGAAGGGTCACTCAGGAAAAATAATTACACCTTTTTTGGAAGGGTAGATAGCAGGCAGAAAAAAGGTAACACGGTGTGGGCTTTGCAGTGAAGAATTCGCTGCTAGGAATGATTGAAATTCTAGCAGGGGGAAATGAAAGACTATTATCCCTGCGCTTGGCAACCTCTTGTGGTTTTGCCACCATTATTACTGCATATGCACCGACACTCGATACCTCTGATGATGTGACGGATTCGTTCTATGAAGATTTAGACTCCGTGATTAGGCAGTGCCAAAATCTGACTACATTTATATGCTCAGTGACTTCAATGCTCGTGTGGGCAAGACTCGAGTTCATGGCCAGTGTGTCTTGGAAAATACAACATCGATCGCATGAATGAAAATGGGTAAAGGCTGCTGGAGCATTGCACCAGAAATGACCTAAGTATTACAAACTCCTTTATTTTAAAAACTAAAGAGCTGCATAAGGCCACATGGAAACATCCAAGATCCAGCCATTGGCACCAGCTGGACTTCATCATCACACGGAGACAACATCTGAACTATATATCATTGGCTCGAAGTCGCCACAGTGCTGACTGTGATACGGATCATTCTTTGGTTGTTGCAAGGGTTAGACTGAGACCAAAGAGAATCTACACAGCTAAACACAAATCTAGTCCCAGGATTATTATTATTAACACTCACGATCCTGAAACGTGCTTTCAGTTTCAACAGCAAATTGAAGACGCTTTCACTGATACACCAGAAAATTGTACAGTAAATGAAAAATGGGGTCAACTTAAGGAAACTCTTTATAAAACTACCGATAGGGGTTTACGGCACTGTGGATCATAATAGGCAGGACTAGTTTGCAGCAAACAGCCAGACTCTGCAGCCCTTGATTGATAAGAAGAAGATAGCTCTCTTAAGAAACTAGGAAAGATCAACGCACAAAAGGCTGCCAGGCAGTTTGAAAATTATTATTGGATCAAGTTGTGTGAGTCCATTCAAATCGCAAGTGATAAGGGAAACATCAGAAGCATGTATGAAGGAATAAAGAAATCCTGTGGTCCAATGATCAAAAGATGTGCACCATTGAAAACCTTGACTGCAGAAATCATAACTGATAAGAAAGAGCAGGGACGCAGAGGTGTTTCCAAGGCACCAGGACCAGGCTATATACTGGCCAAGACCTATTGGCGGGTCCTCGTCAAGCGTCCTGGGCAACAGGTCCCTTAGGGGTTCTGGCTAAAATCAGTAGGATCGCCGATTCCTCCGAAATCGGAGAGTGTCTGCCTGTACGGCGAGGAACCACCAGTCTGCACACCACTAAGCCAGACATGCGGCAACGGATACTCAAGCAAACCTCAGGTCTGTATGTATGACATCACATTGATGTTGGACAACAGGATGCCTTCATCCGACATTCAGGACTTCGCGTTGGAGCTCAAGCCAACGAACACAAGCAAGCATGCAACAGCAGATGGACAGATGGGTAAAGCACTATTTGGAGCTTTACTCAAGTGAGACAAAACTAGCGGATGATGCCCTCAACGCCATAGAGGCTCTACCAACTCTTGACCACTTGGACACACTTCCCACCATATCAATCAATCAATCATGTGCCATGCTGGAAAGCGTGGGCGGTCATGACTCGCCATTTCACTGGATCACCAGTGTCGTGGATCAGCTCAGTGTTCCTGTCTCGTCCATGCCATGTGGCCAAGCCATCCAGGTATTTTCCTCTCGGTCTTCCTCTTGGTCTGTTCCCTTCGATCTTGCCAGTTGTCACTAAGTTCTCCAATCCATTTCTTCTCATAACATGTCCAAAAAATTTTGACTGTCTACGTCTAATTTCTCTAATCAGTTTACGATGTTCATTTGTCTCCTGTAGTACTTGGTCATTGGTTTTTCTGTCTGTCCATGGTATTCTTTGAATTTTCCTCAGAAACCACATTTCTGCAGCCATCAGATGCTTTTCAGCTTGACTGCTCATTGTCCAAGTTTCACATCCATACAAAAGAACAAGCTCTATGTATCCCCTCAACATTCTTTTTCTCGTTTCAATTGACATCTTTTTTTTTGGTCAGAATGTTTTTCATCTTGCTAATGGCTACTTTCGCCATGGCGATTCTTGTTCTAATCTCTTCAAGGCATCTCCCATCAGATGTTATGACTGTTCCAAGATAATTGTACCGATTCACTTGTTGAAGAATATTTCCATTTACTTGTATATTACATTGTGGCACTTCTTTCTTCCTAGTGACGACCATAACCTGAGTCTTTTTACAATTTAATTCTCACCCCAGTTGCTCACTGTGTACAACAACCGCATCTACTAATTGTTGCAGGTCCTGCGCATTGTCTGCAATTAATAATGTATCATCTGCATATCTAATGTTATTGATGTTTCGTCCTCCAATGCTGATTCCATTTATATCATCTACATTTCTGAAAATATTTTCACTGTATAGGGAAAAAAGATCTGGAGACATCACACATCCCTGCCTAACACCTCTCTTAATTGGCTGATACTGTCCCACTTCATTATCAATCCTTATTGCAGCTTGTTGTTTCCAATATATGTTTTTTATAAATCTAATGTCTTTCCCATCAATTTTTAGATCTGCAAGCATATCCACCATGCTGACATGTCTAACTCTATCAAAAGCCTTTGTATAGTCAATAAAGCAAAGATGTATATCCTTGTTTACTTCTATAGCACGTTCAATAATTGTTCGCAGCATATACACAGCATTTACTGTACCCTTTCCTTCTACAAACCCGCATTGTTATTCCCCTATTTCAGGTTGTATCTTCTTCCTCATTCTTTGCATGATAATTCTTAGCAAAATCTTTGTGATCTGACTCATTATACTAATTATTCTATGTTGATCACATTCCAAGGTTCCTGATTTCTTTGGGATTGCAATAAATTCCCACCATAACAGAAGTTAAATGTGCTATAAATGAACGTGCATCTGGCAAGGCTCCAGGTAGGGATGGGATTCCAATAGAGGTTATCAGGAGTGGGCAAGACACACTCACTCTACAGATCCACCAGCTAATAGAGCTATGCTGGCGAGAAGGACAAGTCCCACAGGATTTCAAAGACTCAAGCATCATAACACTGTACAAGGACAAGGGCGATCGGAGCGACTGCAACAACTATAGGGGTATCTCACTTCTGTGTATTGTTGGAAAAGTATTTGCCAGAATTGTTCTGCGCAGACTTCAAGTCCTAGGAGATCAAGTCTACCCCGAATCACAGTGTGGCTTTCGACAGAACCGGTCTACCGTTGATATGATATTCTCATTGCGACAAATGCAAGAAGAATGCCGTGAACAGAATCAACCACTGTTTATTGCCTTCATCGACCATCACAAAGGCATTTGATTTGGTCAGTCGTAAGAGTCTGTTCAAGGCGCTAAAGAAGATTGGCTGCCCACCAACTCTTCTGTCCATTGTGGAATCGTTCCAAACAGGCATGAATGGTATAATCAAGTTTGATGGTGCAACTTCTGAAGAATTTGAAATCAAGAGTGGAGTTAAGCAAGGTTGTGTACTACCACCCTCTTTGGAATATTCTTTTCACTTCTACTGAAATATGCCTTTCGTAATCAGGATGGTGGTATATACATTCACTCACGCTCAGATGGCGGCCTTTACAATGCTCAGAGATTGAAGGCCAAGACCAAAATTAGGAGGGTACTGATCAGAGAGTTGCTTTTTGTAGGTAATACTGCAGTTACGACCCACTCTGAGGAAGAATTGCAATATCTACTATCTGCATTCTCCAATGCTTGTTCTGAATTTGGTTTAACAATTAGCAAAATGAAGACACAGATTATGTCACAAGGTGCACATGGGGTGCCATCAATCTTTATTGACGACGCCGAACTAGAGATGGTAGACCATTTTACATATCTAGGATCAGTAGCAAATAGCAAATTATCCCTAGATCAGGAAATCAACATCCGGATTGGTAAGGCAGCAACAACAATGAACAGGTTAAGAAAAAGAGTCTGGGAGAACAGGAAGCTTACTGCCAAAATAAAAGTCCATGTCTATAAAGTCTGTGTCCTTAGTACTCTTCTTTATGGCAGTGAAACCTGGACAATTTACTCACACCAAGAGAAACGTTTAAACAGCTTTCATATGCGGTGTCTACGAAGAATTCTTGGTATTAAGTGGCAAGACAAAATCACAAATACTGAAGTATTGGAAAGATCAGGTTGTGTGACGGTTTATTCCATGCTCAGTCTTTGTAGACTTTGATGGATAGGACATCTTAGGAGGGTGGATGATGGTAAAATACCAAGGGAGTCGGCCTCTACTACGATACAAAGATGTGTGTAAGCGGGACATGATTGATACAGGCATTGATAATGCACAGTGTGACCAAGTCGCCGCTGAACGTGTTGCATGGAGGGCAAACATCAGAAATTGAATAAAGACAAAGGTGAACATTTTTTGCAGATAAGTCGCACACTGAGCGTGTGAGACATAAGATGGTGCATGATGGTGGAAATAACCACGTGTTCACATGCACCCACTGTGAACGAAAATTTACAGCGCAAATTGGCCTTATCAGTCACATTCGCTACCGCCATAGGTAAAAGTTATTATGCCTTTTTAAAGCACAAACTATCGTCTGTCAAGACGGCAAGGTGCCAATGGATATATATATATATATATATATATATATATATATATATATATATATATATATATATATATATATATATATATATATATATATATATATATATATATATATATATATATATATATATATAAAACACAATGTATGTATTTCCGTCCGTTCTTTATGCGTTCGCGAACGGTCCATCCGATTGAGATGAAATTTTCTACACGTTTTCCTTTCATTCATGTGCAACTTTCTGTCATATTTTTTAGTTTTTTTTCGGCTACTTACTTACTAAAATTTAATATTTCATTTTTCATTACATATTTCTATATAGCAAGGGGACTTAACTCTAGAAAAGTTATTTTAAGGGGCATAACTTTTAATAACATTTCTATATACTTTATAGTCATATTGTTGCATCGCTTTTAAAGATTTATAAACTCTTTGTCTATAGTTATTTTCAGGCATATGAGATATAATAAATAATGATATAATCTGTAAGGCATTTTCAAAATTTTTATAAAAATAATGCATAATGCATAACATTGTAACTCATCTTTTTATGCTTAAAGAAGTTATCTGCAGTCATGTAGGTGATTAGAAACAGTTTTCATTAAAAATAATGTATGGTGTGTGGAAGGACATTCTTTTAAGTTACTGTGTGAATTTAATGAGACGCTTCCCCGTCAGGAGCTGGGCGAAGCCACGCCGGGTCAGATAGATAGACAGACAGATAGTCGGAAACGGGAGCTTATATGACTACTTATATGAATTAAATGAGATGTTCCCCACCAGGGACTGGGTGAAGCCGGGCCGGCTCAGACAGACAGACAGATAGACAGACAGACAGACAGATAGTCAGGAACGGGAGCTTATATGACTACGTATATGAATTAAATGAGATGCTACCCACCAGGGACTGGGTGAAGTCGGGCCGGGTCAGACAGACAGACAGACAGACAGACATACAGACAGACAGACAGACAGACAGACAGACAGATAGTCGGGAACGGGAGCTTATATGACTACGTATATGAATTAAATGAGATGCTTCCCACCAGGGACTGGGTAAAGCCGGGCCGGGTCAGACAGACAGACAGACAGATAGTCGGGAACGGGAGCTTATATGACTACTTATATGAATTAAATGAGATGCTCCCTACCAGGGACTGGGTGAAGCCGGGGCGGGTCAGCCAGACAGACAGACAAACAAGCAGACAGACAGACAGACTGATAGATAGATAGATCCCCTCCAGGGACTGGGCGAAGCCGGGCCGGGTCAGATAGATAGACAGACAGACAGACAGATAGTCGGAAACGGGAGCTTATATGACTACTTATATGAATTAAATGAGATGCTCCCCACCAGGGACTGGGTGAAGCCGGGCCGGCTCAGAAAGACAGACAGATAGACAGACAGACAGACAGATAGTCGGAAACGGGAGCTTATATGACTACTTATATGAATTAAATGAGATTCTCCCCACCAGGGACTGGGTGAAGTCGGGCCGGGTCAGACAGACAGACAGACAGACAGACAGACAGACAGACAGACAGATAGTCGGGAACGGGAGCTTATATGACTACGTATATGAATTAAATGAGATGCTCCCCACCAGGGACTGGGTGAAGCCGGGCCGGGTCAGACAGACAGACAGACAGATAGTCGGGAACGGGAGCTTATATGACTACTTATATGAATTAAATGAGATGCTCCCTACCAGGGACTGGGTGAAGCCGGGGCGGGTCAGCCAGACAGACAGACAAACAAGCAGACAGACAGACAGACTGATAGACAGATAGATCCCCTCCAGGGACTGGGCGAAGCCGGGCCGGGTCAGCTAGTATATATATATATATATATATATATATATATATATATATATATATATATATATATATATATATATATATATATATATATATATATATATATATATATATATATATATATATACATTGAAATACCAAGGAAGTTAATCAACATGATCAGACTATGCATGGAAGATACTTATAATATAGTAACATATAAAGGCAGGAAATCAGACCCTTTCCAAATAACATCTGGCTTGAAACAAGGTGACACACTATCGCCGCTACTCTTCAATCTGGCTCTAGAGAAAGTTGTAAGGAAGGTAAAGGAGGAATGAACGAACGAACGAACAAACTTTATTTTAAAAGGGTAACAAATTGGGCACTCAGGCCCGTTTTACATTCGGCCCTTTCAATCACTCATCTTTCATTCATCAAACGTGCATGTTACATTAACATGGGGGAAAAAACATTGTCAAATGGATTTTGTAAGCATAAACAATGCATATTACGCATGATACATTCACATGAGAAAACCAAAAAAAAAAAAACATAATCAAATGAAAGTTGTAAACATAAACAGTGCATATTGCAATGTTGTGAGACACATCCCACATCCACCATCATATCCCGCAGCCACCAACACATCCCCAACCCACCAACCCTCCCCCACCCACCGACATATACCTCCACGCACTTACACAGAACCAGGCAAACATACATGCCGCCACCCACCCACTGATCCCCCACCCACACACATTTCCCCACCCACACACACATCCTCACACACCAAGAAGAAGAAGAAGAAGAAGAAGAAGAAGAAGAAGAAGAAGAAGAAGAAGAAGAAGAAGAAGAAGAAGAAGAAGAAGAAGAAGAAGAAGAAGAAACCACACACACATACCCCCGCCAACCCACACATCCCGCACCTATCCACACACATATCCCGCACTCTCACGATTTTCCCCACCCACCCACACACACATCAGCCAACCTACATACACTCACCCACCCAATATTCGCCACCTCTCAACTACACATCCCCACCTATACACACATCCCCACCCATAAACACATCTCCCCACCTGCCCACACATATCCCCCACCCATAACCCAAAAACACACACCTCCCACCCACACACACCCCGCCACCCACATATACCCCACCTACACACATCCGCCGCTAACACATCTTCTCACAACTATACACCTCCCCCACCCATACACTCATCTCTCACACACATCCACCCACTCAGGTACTCATCCATCAACCACTCACACCCACATCACCCATGCGCCCATCAACACGTGCATCTCTCATCTACCCTCCCACCCACACACACCCCAACCACGCAGCCAAACACACATCCCCCATCCTCGCATACATCCTTCAATAACCTGCACATCCCACACCTCCCCACCTCTCACACATCTCCCATCCCACACAAAACTATACCCATAAACACATTCCTCCCCCCCCCCACACACACACACACATCCCCCACATACATTCCCTATACACATCCCCGCCCACACATCTCCCCACCCACTCACACATCCTCCACCTACAAACATCCTCATCACCCACACATACATCCTCCACCCACTCACATTTACCCCATCCACACTCACACACTCCCACTAACACAGACATATCCCATTCACAGACACCCCCACACTCATCCCCCACACCCATTATACACCCATCCCCCAACCCACACAATCTCCTACACACCCATTCACCCACCCAAAAAGAATGTGATATTGGAGGAACATCCAAGCCGCTTGGTTATGCAGATGATATAGATATTATAGGGGAAAATGAACAAAAGACATTGGAAATATTGACTCACTTAAAGGAAACAGCCCAACAGATAGGGCTGGTTATCAGCCAAGATAAGACAGAATATATGGTAATTCAAGAGAAGGAATGGCTAAAAACTCTGGCCATATACAAATAGATAATATGACCATTAAAAGAACGGAAACATACAAATACCTGGGTACAATCTTCTGCCTGTCTGTCTAATCATTTATTGGTTGCAGTTAGAACAACCTTAGATAAACGAAGACCAACTTACAAAAAGCATTAGAAAGAGCACTTGAAAGATCTTTACATATTCCCCCAACAATTAACTTGGGTAAATGGAGCGGCGGCAGCAGCAGCAGAAGAAGAAGAAACATGAGGAGAGGGAGGAGGAAGAGGGAGGTGGAGGAGGGAGGAGGAGGGAGGAAGAGATAGGCGGAGAGAGGAGGAGAAGGGAAGAGGAGGGAGGAGGACGGAGGAGGAGGAGTAGGGAGGAATAGGATGGAGGATGAGGGATTAGGAGAAGGAGGGAAGAGTAGGAGGGAGGAGGAGGAGGGAGAAGGAGGGAGGAGGAGGATGAAGGAGGAGGAGCAAGGAGGAGGAGAAAGGAGGAGGAGGGTGGGTGAGGAGAAGGGAGGAGGAGGAGGGAGGAAGAGGGGTATAGGAGGAGGGAGGAGGAGGAAGGGGGAGGGGAGGGGAGGGAAGAGGAAGAGGGAGGAGGGAGAAGACGAGGGAGAAGGGGGGAGGAGGAGAACGCAGGAGGAGGAGGGGAGGAGGAGAGGGAGGAGGAGGGAGAGGGAGGAGGGGAGAGGGAGGAGGAGGAGAGATGAGGAGGGAGGAGGCGGAGGGAGAAGGAGGAGGGAGGAGGAGGGATGAGACGGAGGGAGAAGGAGGAGGGAGGAGGAGGAAGAGGGAGAAGGAGGAGGGAGGAGAAGGAGGGGGAGGGGGAGGAGGAGGAAGAGGGAGGAGGAGGAAGAGGGAGGTGGAGGGAGGAGGAGGAGGAGGGAGGAGGAGTGCCATAAGGCAGATACTCGCGGTTGACGTCATTAATAATAGGTAGAGAATCCTGAAACTCAAAAGCTTACGGATAGCTAGGAGACTGGTGATAAACGGTGAATCGTGACTCTGACGTAGGTGGACAACAAGAAAGGTCTTTTTTGATGGAGCTGACAAGGACAAAGTGTATTCTAAGATTAGAAATGGCAAAGTGGTTATTATAAGGATGAAGTGGTGGCTAACAGTGGCTTGATGGAAGAGCATGTCGCCGTTGACTGAGAGCCTGATAAACCTAGACAGATTGATCGAACAGCGTCAGAAATGATGGACAGAATAACGGAAGAATGAAGGTGATTCAGAGCTGAGAAGAAATGGTTAGTAATAGTATGTTAACATGTCAGATGTTAGTTAATTACTTCTATTGCCGGCCTGGCGTCACAGGCTCTTTAGAGAAGACATCGACATTGTGTAACTGTAACTTATCAGCTGTGAAAATAAAGCAGCTGTAATTTCTGATCTTCAGTGCGAGAATTCATTTATCATTCGTTACCCGTTCGGCTCCAATTCATTTATGATTATTTGCTGTTGATCAGTTGAGCCGTGAGATTGACTCACTGTTGATTCAGATATATTAAGCAGCGGGATAGCGATAAGGCTTGATAAGGGAGTCAGCAGCATTGAGGCACGTGGAGACTCGATTCCGGGAATTTTTGGATCCGATTGACCACTTTTATAGCCACTTTTCTGGCCACGAAATACATACGCCATAACATCTTAACTCCAGGAGTACAAATATAGGATGTCTGTACATATTTGTGGACGAGAAGAAACGGGTTTGTAAGAAAGAAATGACTACCGCATTTAAATGTAGACAGTTGCAGGTCGAGAAAGCTGCACAACGGTTATCAATTGTGCGCACCATAGAATACTGAACAGGAAACCGGAAGCCGCAGTGTAAAGCAGACGTTGAACAATGGAAAATTTAATGTCCACAATTGCAAACGATCTTTTCTTCATGTTAATGTGAGGAATATTCAGTGGCAGATCGGCAGTAAGTACATTTTATACACAGTATAATGATCTCCGAAATGTCTACTTTTCATAGACGTATCACAAGTGCTTATGGTTATGATTTCATCGGAACTGACTTCGACCTGTGTTGAGATCTAGCATAGTCCACATTGAGTCTTCAGTTTAAAATTATGCTGGACGCTTGAACATCATTACTTTATTATACACAGCAGTCAGTCAACGACACACGATGACATTATTTTATCTACCGGTACCTTGTCGTCTGGACATTGGCTACACGAGGAACAGTCGTTGCTTGGCATGTGTCTCGACAGGATGCTAGTTTAAGTTATATCTCTGGTGTGTTCCGGCACACTGTGTAGCTGCTATGACATATTACTATGATGGACTCTGATATTATCTTCACATTAACGGGATAGGACTATTATCCAATTTGGCAACTCCGAGTTCTCACGAACGTTTCAATTTGTCTATCACTATCGATATCAAGAGGACATCGTGACAAAGTTGGACATGGAATACTAGAATCTGAAGTCACTACACTTCACGGGTAGCACATATTACCTGGGATAGATTATAACACTTCACACATCAGTCATCCTACTTCGGGATCAGACAGTCGCTAGTATACATACTGTGAACATTTTTTCTACACGAATATTAAGAAGATAGAGACACAGTACACCAAGATGCGAGTATTTGTCAACAGTGATCCTCACTGGAAGACCATTACTATCAGATACGAACATTGAACTTGTCACAGTACCACGTCATTGTTTACTCTACTATACACATGAAACTTCAACATATACTTACGAATATCGGACAGAATACAGGGATACACGTCATCACCTAGATTCCGACACGGCAAATTAGACAAGCAGTTGACACAGCACCTAGTACGTCGGGACTTATTGCATTTAGTCTTCTCACGATACCATTTCATTATTGTGGATTGATACCTCTCTTGCAACCTCAATGGATACGAATTTTCTACAAGGAATGTCGGACTTTTCAACATCAACGCTTCACACTGGACACTGCCTGACTTTACACGGATACACTGCACACGTCATCACGGACAAATTGTAGGACATACTAGACAGTTCACACATCAGTCAACTTTATTCTGGATTTTACATACGCACCTGCATTCAGTCACTGCGGGTACCATACAATCAGATACCCACGTTAACCATTCAGCCAGGACTTATATCATTAAGGCTGTGGCAACTCAAAGTTCTACATTTACACCACTTTACTCAGAAAATTGACATGAAGAGTTGTTGGACATCACACCACCAGATGAACGGGGCAAATCAAGGTTCATCGGAAGATCTATACCTTAAGCAGTGAGCACGGGGCTACGGACGTCACATTTATATACAGTGACCATATATTCAATACAGTTCACTGCCTCACGTTCTAGAAAAGCAACACACTTCACGCAGACTATCAAAGGACGGATACTTACCTTCACATACACAAACGGCATTAAGCCACCATTTGTCGGATATTAGACCCACGTCAATATTTCTTGGTCTACATGTCACGTCAACACACAGGGAAATAAGGCCAGTATAATTGGTTGATGGTTATGTTAATTGTTGTTTGATCAAGTGCAGACATAATATATCAATAGTCAGTAGTATTCTTTTATAAGAGTAGATATCTATTTACATCACTTGTCACTTGTTTTCTCATAACTGTTACTTGTCTGTTGTTATAATATTCTTTATACGGAATATATTTTTATTACTATTTTCTAGTATTTACATAGAGTGACACTTAAGACAATTCTATCGCATTAAGATTGCTGAATTTCTGTTGCTGAATTATTGTTGAGTTGAAGTTGACAGTTGGTTCAACATTTGTTATATTGTTTACTCTTGATTGAACGTACTTCCATATTGTCGATTTCCTTTACATTTTTGCACATCTCTTCATATTTCAGCTAGATAAGTTATTGCGCAGGTAGGACAAGATGTTGTCGGTATTTCAAGAATACATGAAATTAGGGAAGAAGAATGGTTTGACCGGTTCAGAGCTCAGAAATTATGCAATACAGAAAACTGAAAAATTAGAAAAATTGGTAAAGGAGCAAAAAAGGAAACAAGGACAAATATTTGAAACTAACACAATGTTCATCATCGACGATGACGAAAAGATACAAGACTCTCTTAATACTCGACAAGCATGGGTCAATGGTATATCTACGACCTGTATTAGAGATACTTCTTCAGTTATTGTGGGAGTCGATCACAAGCTAATAAACAAAGGTGATTACACAGGCAATAGTATTGGGTGCAGAACGTTTGGGGGTATCATAGAAACATACAAAACCGCATGGGTCATGATTGATTGCCCATATTACAAAGGTAAAGTATGTGCTGCTATATTACCAAACCCCGGTGTTGGGTTAATAGTGGGTAATATCCCAAATGCCAAAGATTTCGTTCAGAATGTAACCGTCGAACGCAAACCTGACGAGACACTCGCAAGTACCCAAACTCAAACGACGCATGAAGAAGAAGAAAATAAAGAAGAAGAAAACACACAATTAAAACAAGTTAGACCAACTGGTAACGAAAACGATATAACTAAAATGTGTGATAACGCAACAGACAAGAGTGGTGTTCACATGGATAATCAAGAGATAAACAAACATTCTTCATCAATTGATTCTACGTCCGAGAACATAAATGATGATCAGAAACAAAGCAAACGAGATTATTTGTCGTTACATGATATATTTTTGAAACATTCGAAAAAGAGACCAAAAGTTACACGCACTGTTTGTTACACGCAAAAGTTACATGCACAACAAGCACAACCTATTGAACAATCAAAATTGGGGCTGATAACCATGGTTATTGCTCACATCATAACTTTGACAAAGACATACAGTTCACAGGTTGAATGCGTCATCATGAACAGTTATATTCGAACGAAGATATATGCAATTGATGTCAGTAAAAACATGTACGCACAAGCGAGAAAACATAGTGTAAACGGGTTCATACAAACAAAAACGCATATCATAAACATGCACACAGAAGTGAAGAAGCATTGCACAAATATACACACAAAAGGCAAGAAATGGATTACATACATACGCACAGAAGTCAAGAAGTGTGTCACAAACGTACATACAGAAATCATTAGGTGTATTACACACATGCACGCTGAAGTTAAACAGTATGTCACTAACAGATACACACAAACCAGAAAGAAACTTATAAATTGGTTAACAGACACCAAGAAATACATCACAAACACTTGTGCGCAAGTCAAAACAAAGGTAATAAACTGTGACATACAAACAAAACTATACGTTTCGAAATTAAGAGTTGAATGCAAAGAATATTACAGAAAACGAACTACACTTATCTTTGCTGACTTTGGTTATTTGTCTTACTTCTGGTACACATTTACCAAACATACGTCATTGCAGCGTATGCATTACCGAAGATACACAAGGCTGAAAACAATTACATTGTTCCAATCAACAAAGTTACAATGTACAAATATTGGTATGCGTGCAGAAGAGAGATTCTATAGGTTTGAAACAAAGAAAGAAAGAAAGAAAATGAATGAAAGGAAGAATAAAAGAAAAGAATAAAAAGAAAAATAAAATGGGATGAAAGTGTTAGGTTCATATCAACACATAGTACAGTACACTACAGACACATTAGGGTCTTAGGTCTTATTACTTGGTTATGCCAGGTGTCACTGATATAGATCTATACTTCTCAGAGGTGTTCACACTATCTCATATCTCTACACTCAGTTGTGTGAAAAATATTTCAGTTCTCTATTCGTCGGGTAATGGCTCTTAACTATATCTTTATTTGAGAACTTAATAAATTATTTGATTTAAATATTTATTCTTGTTGAATCAAAATAGTATATTATATTTCTGATTTAATTTTTAGAGGTCTTGAATCTTTAATAGGTATGATTCTTCGCAAAATATTAAGATCTGAAAAATTCTAATCAATGAGAATATTCTTAAAGATGTCCTTAATCGTCTTAATCTTTGGAATCAGTTCAATTTCTGAATGTTTATCTACGTTAGTTATATATTAGTTAGGCTGATTGAATATATTTGAATGCACCTGATTCAATAACAATTTACATAACAAACAACAAAGTATTTGCATAATATTATCAGGTATATACATATGTTGTCAATTTTTCGTTTATTGGCAGAGACATTATGAAACCAGTCATCGTGTTCATGAGATCGAGTCGATGATTATAATATTTCCTACTATATGATATGGACATTGAACTGGTCCAGATCAACAGAGATCGAAATCGCGTTGATGACGATTCGGTGACATTTATATTGAACTTTGTTAGTTAGTTTGTGATTAAGGAAGTCATGAACACATTAGCTACACATGTTATATTAATTATTTATTAGCAAGAAAACACTTATGTACACTTATATAGAGTGATAATTAATCATTAACATAATGATATTGAGATACTATTATTATAATAGTTAGATTAATTTAGATTAGCTTCGTCGTCAATTAATGTGTTCACAAATTTAAATATGTATTTATTAGTATTGGTATTTATTGATATGATTTGGCATTATGTTCGCACTAGCTCACAGCCGAAGAGTATCTTCTTCTTCTTCAGCGTTCCGAGCCATTGAGGTTCTTTGCTGCAAATACAATCCGTCTCCATTCGTCTCTCTGGTGGACCTTCTCTTGCCAGTCGTTGATTCCAAGTGCTTGTAGGTCTGTACATGTATTATCTCTCCACCGCCTTCTTGGTCTACCTCGGGGTCTACGGTCATTTATTTCCTGAGTGTAAGCGAGTTTTGTTTCCCTATTATCTTCCATTCTTTCTATATGCCCCAGCCATTGTAGTCTATTAGCCTTCATGATACCAGTGATTAGCGGGGACTTAAACAGATCATAAATGTCTTTGTTACTTCTTCTTTTCCACTCTCCACTTTGTGTATCCCTAATGGGTCCAAAGATGCGTCTTAAAATTTTGTTCTCAAAGGTTTGTAACAAGGCTTCGTCTCCTTTCGTTGTACTCCAGGTTTCAGAGCCATACAGCACAACTGGTCTGATCAGTGTTTTGTATATTGTGATTTTGGTGTTACGAGATAGCGCCTTTGATTTTAGTAGATGTTGTAGTGCATAGTATATCTTATTTCCAGAGTTGATTCTAGTTTGTATTTCTTCCCTTATGATGTTGGAGCAGTTGAAGATCGTACCCAGGTATTTGTATGTTTCCGTTCTTTTAATGGTCATATTATCTATTTGTATGTGGCCAGAGTTTCTAGCCATTCCGTCTCTTGAAATTACCATATATTCTGTCTTATCTTGGTGGATAACCAGCCCCATCTGTTGGGCTTTTTCCTTTAAGTGAGTCAATATTTCCAATGTCTTTTGTTCACTTTGCCCTATAATATCTATATCATCTGCATAACCAAGCAGCTTGGATGTTCCTCCAATATCACATTCCTCCTTTACCTTCCTTACAACTTTCTCTAGAGCCAGATTGAAGAGTAGCGGCGATAGTGCATCACCCTGTTTCAAGCCAGATGTTATTTGGAAGGGGTCTGATTTCCTGCCTTTATATGTTACTATATTATAAGTATCTTCCATGCATAGTCTGGTCATGTTGATTAACTTCCTTGGTATTCCAAATTCCTGCATAGCATTCCATAGACTATTCCTATGGACACTATCATAAGCCTTTTTAAAATCCACAAAAATGTTATGGAGATCTCTTTTATATTCCCAATGTTTCTCGGCTATTTGTCGTAAGATAAATATCTGATCTATTGTTGATCTGTTTTGTCTAAAACCCGCCTGATAGTCACCTAATATGTATGACACATGTTAATTTTACCATGAATTGCCAAGAAATTGTTGAGAGTCAACGGATGCGACATAGGATTACAACTATGACGGAGTACCGCTACGGCCACATTCAAGGCAAAGGATCTCACCTATACGGAAAAGATCATAGCAAGGGATATATATTACAGCGATAGATATAAAGCAAGCACTAGGACTGACAGCTTGGTACCTGTATATCAAACATGTCCCCTTACTCAAGTTAAGCTTGAGTTAGGACGCTTGGCCATATGGTCAAATGAGGGACTAAATTATATAGATTTGTATATTTAGTTAGTACAGCCTCCCCATGGGCTGACTACATGACGTCTACCGCGGGATAGTAGACAGGTGGGCATGCCCGTCAATAATAATTTTTTTTTTATTTTGTGTAGGATACATAGGGAACCATACAGTCGTACTTAGCATAGCTTTTAACATATTTCGTCTGCACGATTATTAGCAGATTTATTCGTTATGGTCTGGTAAAATGATAAGATCATTTTAAAGGTGAGGGGGGCATATGCCAAAAGGCAGATACTCGCGGTTGACGTCATTAATAATAGGTAGAGAATCCTGAAACTCAAAAGCTTACGGATAGCTAGGAGACTGGTGATAATCGGTGAATCGTGACTCTGACGTAGGTGGACAACAAGAAAGGTCTTTTTTGATGGAGCTGACAAGGACAAAGTGTATTCTAAGATTAGAAATGGCAAAGTGGTTATTATAAGGATGAAGTGGTGGCTAACAGTGGCTTGATGGAAGAGCATGTCGCCGTTGACTGAGAGCCTGATAAACCTAGACAGATTGATCGAACAGCGTCAGAAATGATGGACAGAATAACGGAAGAATGAAGGTGATTCAGAGCTGAGAAGAAATGGTTAGTAATAGTATGTTAACATGTCAGATGTTAGTTAATTACTTCTATTGCCGGCCTGGCGTCACAGGCTCTTTAGAGAAGACATCGACATTGTGTAACTGTAACTTATCAGCTGTGAAAATAAAGCAGCTGTAATTTCTGATCTTCAGTGCGAGAATTCATTTATCATTCGTTACCCGTTCGGCTCCAATTCATTTATGATTATTTGCTGTTGATCAGTTGAGCCGTGAGATTGACTCACTGTTGATTCAGATATATTAAGCAGCGGGATAGCGATAAGGCTTGATAAGGGAGTCAGCAGCATTGAGGCAAGGAGGTAGAGGGAGGAGGAGAGAGGAGGGAGGAGGAGGAGAAGGGAGGAAGAGGGATGAGGAGGAGGGACGAGTAGGGAGGATGAGTGGGAGAAGGGAGGAGGAGGAGGGAGTATGAGGAGGGGGGAAGAAGGAGGAGGAGGGAGGAGGATGGGTTAGGGGGAGGAGGGAGGAGGAGGAGGGAAGAGGAGGAGGAGAGAGGAGGAGAAGGGAGGAGGAAGGAAGAGGAGTGATTACGAGGAGGGAGGAGGGCGAGGAGGTAGGAGGAGGAGGAAGAGGGAGGAGGAGGGAGGAGGAGGCGGAAGGAGAAGGAGGAAGGAGGAGGAAGAGGGACGAGGAGGGAGGAGGAAGAGGGACGAGGATGGAGGAGGGAGAGGGAGGAGGGGGAGGGAAGAGGAAGAGGGTAGGAGGAGAAGGAGGAGGGGAGGGGAGGAGGAGGAGGAGGATTATAACGCATATGCCTGTAGATAACTGCAGCGAAAAGGTGAGTTTGTCTATCTATCTGACCCGGCGTGGCTTCGCCCAGCTCCTGGCGGGGAGCGTCTCATTAAATTCATACAACTAAAAAAAAGTTACTTAAAAGAATGTCCTTCCACACACCATCCATTATTTTTAATGAAAACTGTTTTTAATAACCTGCATGACTGTAGATAACTTCTTTAAGCATAAAAAGATGAGTTACAATGTTATGCATTATGCATTATTTTTATAAAAATTTTGAAAATGCCTTCAAGATTATATCATGATTTATTATAACTCATATGCCGGTAAATAACTGTAGACAAAGAGTTTATAAATCTTTAAAAGCGATGCAACAATATGACTATAAAGCAAGCAATGTTATTAAAAGTTATGCCCCTTGAAATAACTTTTCTAGAGTTAAGTCCCCTTGTTATATATAAATTATAATGAAAAATGAAATATTAAATAATATTAAGTAAGTAACCGATTTTACACTTAAAAGAATACGACAGTTGGCTGCGCGGGAGTGAGAGGAAGACGTGTAGAAAATTTCATCTCAATCGGATGGACCGTTCGCGAACGCATAAAGGGCATACATACATACATACATACATACATACATACATACATACATACATACATACATACATACATACATACATACATCGCCTTTTATATATATATATATATATATATATATATATATATATATATATATATATATATATATATATTCTCTGTCTCTCTATCCTCTCTCTCTCTATCTCTCTGTCTCCTCTCTCTCTCTCTCTATCTCTCTATCTCTCTATTTCGCATCAGGCGACCAAGGAGGGTTGGGTGTGTCAAACGGCTTTCCCATTCCGTAGACAAAACTGTAGTTGCACAATCCAACCCATCATGTATAAGTCTGAATATAAAGAAGAAAACAAAATAACCAAGCCAACTAAGGGGGGAGGAAGGATCTTCTAAAAGAGGTTTTACACGAGCGGAGAAGGCCACACGGAGTCTGGATAGCAGATTGTCTTCGTTTCATTCAAGATCATCTCTAGAACTGACACCTGGCATGTTAGAGCTGTGTATGGATCGGGAAAGACAGCACAGGTGGTGGAGGAGATGGAATGCTGTGTGTGGATAAGGAAAGAAAACACAGGTTGTGGAGGAGATGGAATGTTATGTGTGGATCGGGGAAGACAGCACAGGTGGTGGAGGTAATGGAATAATATGTGTGGATCGGGAAAGAAAACACAGGTGGTGGAGGAGATGAAATGCTGTGTGTGGATCGGGAAAGAAAACACAAGTGGTGGAGGAGATGAAATGCTGTGTGTGGATCGGGAAAGAAAACACAGGTGGTGGAGGTAATGGAACGCTATGTGTGGATCGGGAAAGAAAACACAAGTGGTGGAGGAGATGAAATGCTGTGTGTGGATCGGGAAAGAAAACACAGGTGGTGGAGGTAATGGAATACTGTGTGTGGATCGGGAAAGACAGCACGGGTGGTGGAGGTAATGGAATGCTATGTGTGGATCGGGAAAGACAGCACAGGTGGTGGAGGTAATGGAATGCTATGTGTGGATCGGGAAAGACAGCACGGGTGGTGGAGGTAATGGAATGCTATGTGTGGATCGGGAAAGACAGCACAGGTGGTGGAGGTAATGGAATGCTATGTGTGGATCGGGAAAGAAAACACAAGTGGTGGAGGAGATGAAATGCTGTGTGTGGATCGGGAAAGAAAACACAGGTGGTGGAGGTAATGGAACGCTATGTGTGGATCGGGAAAGACAGCACAGGTGGTGGAGGTAATGGAATAATGTGTGTGGATCGGGAAAGACAGCACGGGTGGCGGGGGTAATGGAATACTATATGTGGATTGGGGAAGACAGCACAAGTGGTGGAGGTAATGGAATGCTATGTGTGGATTGGGGAAGACAGCACGGGTGGTGGGGGTAATGGAATACTATATGTGGATCGGGAAAGAAAACACAGGTGGTGGAGGTAATGGTATACTATGTGTGGATTGGGGAAGACAGCACAAGTGGTGGAGGTAATGGAATGCTATGTGTGGATCGGGAACGAAAACACAGGTGGTGGAGGAGATGGAATGCTGTGTGTTGATAAGGAAAGAAAACACAGATGGTGGAGGAGATGGAATGTTATGTGTGGATCGGGGAAGACAGCAAGCGTGATGGAGTTAATTGAATGCTATGTGTGGATCGGGAAAGACAGCACGGGTGATGGAGGTAATTGAATACTATGTGTGGATCGGGAAAGAATATACAGGTGGTGGGAGTATAGGAATACTATGTGTGGTTCAGGAAAGGCAGCACAGGTGGTGGAGGTAATGGAATGCAATTTGTGGATCGGGAAAGGCAGCACAGGTGGTGGAGGTAATGGAATACTTTGTGTGGATCGGGAAAGACAGCACGGGTGGTTGAGGTAATGGAATACTATGTGTGGATCGGAAAAGAAAACACAGGTGGTGGAGGTAATGGAATGATGTATGTGGATCGGGGAAGACAGCACAGGTTGTAGAGGAGATGGAATTCTATGTGTGGATTTGGAAAGAGCGCTTAGCTGAAGAAACAGGTGGTTCGGCATAGATATGGCTTCATGTGGACCATATACTTAACCAGTACGGCATAGATGTGGATTCATGTGGATCATAGACTTAACCAGTACAGTACAGATGTGGCTTCGTGTGGACGATATAATTAACCAGAAAGGCATAGATGTGGGTTCATGTGGATCATAGAATTTACCAGTACGGTATAGATGTGGCTTCATGTGGACGATAGTCTTAACCAGTACGGTATATATGTGGCTTCATGTGGACGATAGTCTTAACCAGTACGGCATAGATGTGGGTTCATGTGGACGATAGACTTAACCAGTAACTTTATTCTAGAGGCATCTGATTCTTCCAACCACTAAACTCCCTTCCTCACTGAAACAAGGCAAAATGCAGAAGCTATCGGAGCAGCACAGCAATGCTCTAACTGTCCGCCTGCCGGAGCTTCGATCCTAGACCAGTTGCCTATCAAAGCTTATGGCCTGGTCTGTCCTGCTATGACATGAAGTCTTGAGGTTGCATTTACTCTCACAAGGATAAAGCATGATCGCCAACGCCCATCGGCAAGGTACTCGATGATTATGATTATATAGTTGCTGCTAAGAGTAATAACACTGGGCATTTACCATTTCGGTAGATGAAAAGGCACTTGATGATGATGACATAACTGTAGTTTAGAGCAATACCACTTGGCACTTACCATTTCGGATGATTTCAGGTATATGGCAGTAGTTGGCCTCAAACTGACACGAATCTGTCTCTGGGACGTAGACAGTGGTCGACGTGTAAGTGCTCCCGTTTGTGTACGTGTAACTTACTAGAGGGCACTTCCTACAAGAGAGACAATCACACACTCATCACTGGTCGAGTCACGCTCATCATGCTGGCCATTCTTCAATCACATTATGTATGGTCGACAATTGTTAATAAATGAATTTTGGGGAACAATCCAGCAGGTGCTCATTTGTGATCTTTTTTTTTAAATGTTGCATATCCCTTACAGGGCGTTGCAGTCAACACCAGCATTTTTCAGCTGCTGTTGATTTACTAGGCAAGTTTTACTTTCAGTAGTTTGCCATTGCTTTCTGAACGACCGGCTTACATACTCCCGTAAGTTACCAACGCGGCGCGAACAGCTGCCGATTCTCGCAGCTACTGTATTCCCAACGTGGATATACGGGATTACGAACAATGTCGTTAACCCCTTGGCCAGGAAGGCGGGCTCATGTGTGATATATAGATCTTAATATTGAAGAAGGTTGGCTACTAAAGACGATACAACAAAGAAAATTAAAAACCTTTGGTCATTTCAAACGTCATGGAAGTTTGGAGAGAACAGTCATGGAGGGGTATATGCCCGGGAAGGGATGAAAAGGAAGGCCAAGGAGAAGATGGGTTCAGGATGTTGAGGATGATCTCCAGATGGGTGTATCTGACGCGGGACATCTTGCTTATGACCGAGAAGTTTTCTGGGAGGTTGTTACGGGAGCGAGCTTCTCCAAAGGACATGCAATTGAGTGAATGCATGAGATATCGAAGAGTACTTGAGCAGACCAAGAGGTCGGTTTGGCTATTTTAGCAGACCAAGAGGTCGGTTTGGCTGTTTTAGCAGACCAAGAGGTCGGTTTGGCTATTTTAGCAGACCAAGAGGCCGGCTTGGCTATTTTAGCAGACCTGGTGGTCGGCTTGGCTATTTTAGCAGACCAAGAGATCGGATTGGCTATTTTATATTATTATATTATATGTTGCCGGTTTCTCTGGCTGAGGGGTTACAACACTTTCTCCGTAATCCCGTTTATCACGCAGAGTCTCGTAGCAGGGCGAGAGCTGGGAGCGGTTCGACCCCCGCTGGTGACTTGCGGGATAATTGAGCCGGCCGCTCACAAAGCAATGGCAAACTACTGAGCGTAATCTTGCCAAGAAATCAACATACAGCTGAAAGATGCTGATGTTGACAGCGATGTCCTGTAAAGGATATGCAAAACAAAACAAAAAACAACAAAAAAATTATATGTTATAAAGTAGCACATATGTTATAAAATATTATTATATTATATGTTATAAAGTAGCACATTATAATTTATTATTATTACTGAATATTAGAATGAAGTTTATTCCAAATCTGCCAAATCCCAGTCAGACAACTCCTCTTCAATGTCTGTAGCTATTTCCAGCTGTGTTTTCTCCTGCGATGATGATGATGATGATGATGATGATGATGATGATGATGATGATGATGATGATGATTGAAAGAAACGTGTATATGCATCCTGTGATCCAATTTTTCGTAGAATATCCTTAGGTAGTTTATAATCATGACAGCATTTGACATATCTTTTAATTCCATATCTAATAGTAAAAACAGCTGTCAAACTCTCGATGCTCAGTCTGTTCCGCAATTTTGATTTTATAACTCCCATATGACTGAAAATACTCTCCACGTCCGCATTAGAATGAGGTAAAATGAGCACAGTTAAAGCTAAAACTGTACGATCTTGGAAAGGATTTTCATCGGTGGCATCCCTGTATGAGGCTATTTCTGCCCACAGTCCAAGTGTGTCAGAGGTCTGTGTCCACTGCATATGATGAAGTTTTCTCCACTGGAAATCGATACCGGTGAGAGTAGCTGAATCTTCTACAAACATTTTAGCAAGATCCAATATACAGGGCTTCATTGGCTGTAGACATTCACTTCCACTAAGACATGACATGGACTGCAACACTCGAACGTTATCGGGCAACCATAAACGCAGCTGTGTCAACAGCTCTATTAAAAACTGGATGCACCTTCCACGAATTTCTTTATCATCAGGAAACTGGTAGCCTGCTATCTCTTTCTCAAACTCATAATCTAGATTGAGATTTGGATCTAAATAATCTTGAATAACATCACTTTCTGTTATTCTTTTCCCAGGAATAGCAATCTTTGAACTGATATAATCAGTGAGTTGGACAAGATCGCTGAGTAGTTTTGTTGGATCCTGTATATCTGCTTCGAATTTCTTATTCACACTTTGAACTTCTCCAAAAATATGCTTGAGAAATATGAGATACACATAGTTTTTCATGTCGCTAAACATAGAATTTAGAAGTTCTGCTGTATAACAGCGCTCGTTGAGTCTTGCTATATCAAAATGAGTTCTGAGCTCGACCCACTGCTGCAATATTCTGAAAATGGCAGATTGAATGGACATCCATCGTGTCTGGCTTAATTGAACAATCTTCAACGGATGTTGTCCATCATTTATTGAAGCAAAAAGGTCCCTGTACTTTGCTTGACGAAGACTTGAGTGAGAAAACCAGTTATATGTTTCTCTAATCATGAATTCTATGTTCCTGGGCAGACAAGCAGCTGCAGCCTGTGATACTGCCAGCTGAAGGGAATGACATACACACCTAATTAGTACCAGATGAGGAACTTCGGATTTTAATTTTGTATTTACTCCATTGTTTACACCTGTCATGACAGATGCAGTCAGTGCAACTAGTCTTTGCAACTCAAGTCCATTCTTGTTTAAGCAATCTTTTAACACATTGAATATTGCCTGCGCGTTGCAGTCAACGACACATACACATCCCTCACCCACCTACACATCCCTAAGCCACTCACACACCCCCACCCACACATTATCCATCCACGAACACATCTCCCACCCACACACCCCCACCATCCACACATACTTCTCCCAACCACCACACACTCACTACTCACCCACACCCCCTACTCACCCACACCCCCTACTCACCCACACATATCCCCCACCCATACACACATTCCCCGCACCCATCACTCACATCCCCCACACCACACACTCTCCCCCACCCACACACACATCCTCACCAAAACCACCACAAACATACCTCAAATCGACACACCATGCACACATCCCCCACAAACACACCGCACACATATCCCAAACCCCCACACCATACACTTCTCCCCACCCGCCCTTACATCCCCAATCCACCCACACAATCCTCTACCCACACAACCTCGCCAACCACACATACTTCCCCAAACCATCCACACATCTCCACCCACCCACACATATCCCCCACCAAACACACATCCCCCGCACCCGTCCCATACACATATCCTCCACCCATACACACATCCCCCACACCCATTCCCACATCCCTACTTTCACTCCCACACATCCATCCACACATCCCACCAACACCCACAAATATCACTACCCACCAACACCCACACACCCCAACCCATCCAAACGCATACCCCACCCACATTCCCTCACCCACACATCCCCACCCACACATATCCCCACACTCACACACATCCTCCACACACACACACACACACACATCCTCACATCTAGACACATACAAAATGCCTCACGTGAGCATTGAAACTAGTATGAACAAACTCCCACACTTTACTCACACACATACACTGACAATTGTCGTGAGCAGTCTCATAAAAATGTTAAACATGGAGAAAAATGTGTACATAAACAGTGTGTAAAGTAAAAATAGTGATGAACACACACACACACATACACACACACATACACACACACACACACTCTCTCTCTCTCTCTCTCTCTCTCTCTCTCTCTCTCTCTCTCTCTCTCTCTCTCTCGCTCACTCATTTTATCTTTCACTCAAACTACAGTAATGTACATGAGTTTACATTATACATGATAAAATCAAATGGTATTTAACTGATAATATGACAGATGAGAATACACAAACATATGGATTCGCGTGTTTCATAACATGCGTATTACATGACATGACAGACAGACAGACAGACAGACAGACAGACAGACAGACAGACAGACAGACAGACAGACAGACAGGCAGGCAGGCAGGCAGGCAGGCAGGCAGGCAGGCAGACAGACAGACGGACAGACAGACAGACAGACGGACGGACGGACAGATAGATAAATAGATAGATAAATAGATAGATAGATAGATAGATAGATAGATAGATAGATAGATAGATAGATAGATAGATAGATAGATAGATAGATAGATAGATAGGTAGGTAGGTAGGTAGGTAGGTAGGTAGATAGATAGATAGATAGATAGATACACTCTCACACACACACACGTACACACACCTAACGATCATCTTTATCATGACACATATCACCATATCGCCAAAGTCTTGGATCAGCTGGGATGATTGTGACTAACTAACACTGTTACCAAATGGAGAGGAACAAGTGTCAGGAGCTTACATTTTATAAATATATCCGTTTGAGCAGGCAAAATAATACCCGTCCTTACAATTGCTGGAGCACGTCGGGTAGTTGCCATTTGGTTTCCCCGCACAACTGTCAGTGACGCAATGTAAAATGCTGCTCCCTGAAACAACAACAACACATATATAACAGAAACAACAACAATAGCAACAACAACACGGGCATCTATGAACTCATCCAGAAGTTGTTCAACCGCATCAAACAGCCACAAGCTGTAGTTGAATACTAGAGAAGTTGATATTAATTAACAGGGAGAACATGCTGTTGTATATAACTCAAGTAGAAGTTGATGTTGTATAACATTAAGAGGATATGATGCTTCAGACCACATGTATAATTTAATGTTGTACATAACGTAAGCCGGTCTCTCTGGCTGTGGGGTTACAACACTTTCTCTCTGTAATCCCGTTTATCACGCAGAGTCTCGCAGCGGAGCGAGAACTGAGGTGGTTCGACCCCCGCTCGTGACTTGCGGATACTGAGCCGGCCGCTCAGAAAGCAATGGCAAACTACTGAGCGTAATCTTGCCAAGAGATCAACAGACAGCTGAAAGATGCTGCTGTTGACAGCTAAGTCCTGTAAAAGGATACGCAAAACAACATAACGTAAGCGAATGTATGGGTGTATAAGATCAGGAGAAGTTGATGTTATTTACATATGGAGGAGTTAATGTTCTATACAATTTTACTGTTCTATAACATAGGGGGAAGTTAATGTTCTATAGTATAGGGCGACGTTAATGTTCTATAACATAGTGAGAAGATAATGTTCTATAACATAAGGATACATTATTGTTCTATAAAATAGTGAGAAGTTACTGTTCTATAACATAGGGAGAAGATAATATTCTATAACAGGGTACAGATAATGTTCTATCATCATCATCATCATCATCATCTTCCACTTTTGCCGTCAAGCGTCGTGGGGAGGAAAAATTTGCGTTCCAGTGCCCGGTGGACGGCACTGGATAGTGTCATTCCGTGAGGTTGTACAATGTCTCTGATGTCGTCAATCCATTTTCTTCTTGGACGTCCTCGTGGTCTCGTCGCAGATGATCTTTGATGTAAGGCCAGTGATGGTAGTTGTTGATGTTGCATTCTAATGACATGGCCAAACCACTTGATCTTCTGTCTGTCAATAAATGTGGCACAAGGTGTTGATCCCACAGTCTGTCTGATAGTAGCATTTCTTACTCGGTCTCGGATTGTTAAGTTGGAAGCTCTCCTCAGGCATCTCATTTCGCAGGTGTTGATTTTGCGAAGGTGTAATTTGGATAAAGTCCAGGTTTGAGATTGGTAGCATAGGGTTGGTGTGAATATGCTGTTTATTATCTGTCGTTTTGCGGACATGGGTATGTTTGGATGTTTCAGTAAGGGTGATAGTTGATATGTAAGTGCACTAGCTTTTTGACATCTGATGTCAATTTCTCTGTCCAATCTTCTGTGATCATACTTCCAAGGTATTTGAATTCATTAACTTGTTTCAGAGGTGTGTTATTTATCTGTATATTTAGTGGGCCTAACTTGCATTACAACTTGCGTTATAACAGGGGAAAATTAATGTTCTCTTACAGAGAGAATTTAATGTTCTATAACATAGAGAGAAGTTAATGTTCTATAAAAGGGTACAGATAATGTTCTATAACAGAGGGAAATTAATGTTCTCTTACAGGGATATTTTAATGTTCTATAACATAGGGATAAGTTAATGTTCGATAACATAGGGAGAAGTTAATGTTCTATAAAAGGGTGCAGATAATGTTCTATAACAGGGGGAAATTAATGTTCTCTTACAGGGAGAATTTAATGTTCTATAACAGGGAGAAGTTAATGTTCGATAACATAGGGAGAAGTTAATCTTTATAATATAGGAGATGTTAATGTTCTATAACATAGGCAGAAGTTAATCTTTATAATATAGGAGATGTTAATGTTCTATAACATAGGCAGAATTTAATCTTTATAATAAAGGAGATGTTAATGTTCTATAACATAGGGAGAAGATTATATTCTATAACATAAGGAGAAGTTAATGTTCTATAACATAAGGAGAAGTTAATGTTCTATAACATAAGGAGAAGTTAATGTTCTATAACATAAGGAGAAGTTAATGTTCTATAACATAGGGAGAAGATCATATTCTATAACATAAGGAGAAGTTAATGTTCTATAACATAAGGAGAAGTTAATTTTCTATAACATAAGGAGAAGTTAATGTTCTATAACATAAGGAGAAGTTAATGTTCTATAACATAAGGAGAAGTTAATGTTCTATAATATAAGGAGAAGTTAATGTTCTATAACATAAGGAGAAGTTAATGTTCTATAACATAGGGAGAAGATCATATTATATAACATAAGGAGAAGTTAATGTTCTATAACATAAGGAGAAGTTAATGTTCTATAACATAGGGAGAAGATCATATTCTTTAACATAAGGAGAAGTTAATGTTCTATAACATAGGTAGAATTTAATATTGTAGGCAATAGGGAAAGGTTAATGTTGAATAACATAGGGAGAAGTTAATGTTGTATAAAATAGGGAGAATTAATGTTCTATAAGAAAGATAGAAGTTAGTGTTGTATAACATAGGGAGAGGTTAATATTGTTTAAGTAAGTGAACGGGTGATGTTGTACAACACCGAGAGTTCTGATGTTAGAGCAATGCAGGTAATGATCTACAACAATAATGTACATACTCAATGTCTTTATACACATACGTCATCTATCTATACCCATCAATCAACGGCTGTATACAGACACGTCATCTATCTACACTCATCAATCAACGACTGTATACAGACACGTCATCTATCTACACCCATCAATCAAACACTGTATACAGACACGTCATCTATCTACACACATCAATCAACGACTGTATACAGACACGTCATCTATCTACACCAACCAATCAACGACTGTATACAGGTATGTCATCTATCTACACCCATCAATCAACGACTGTATACAGTTACGTAATCTATCTACACCCATCAATCAACGATTGTATACAGTCACGTCATATATCTACACTCATCAATCAACGTCTGTATACAGACACGTCATATATCTACACTCATCAATCAACGACTGTATACAGACACGTCATCTATCTACACCCATCAATCAACGATTGTATACAGACACGTCATCTATCTACACCCATCAATCACCGATTGTAAACAGACACGTCATCTATCTACACTCATCAATCAACGGCTGTATACAGACACGTCATCTATCTACACTCATCAATCAACGATTATATACAGACACGTCATATATCTACACCCTTCAATCAACCACTGTATACAGACACGTCATCTATCTACACCCATCAATCAACCACTGTTTACAGACACGTCATCTATCTACACCCATCAATCAACCACTGTATACAGACACGTCATCTATCTACACCCATCAATCAACCACTGTATACAGACACGTCATCTATCTACACCCATCAATCAACCACTGTATACAGACACGTCATCTATCTACACCCATCAATCAACGATTGTATACAGACACGTCATCTATCTACACCCATCAATCAACGATTGTATACAGACACGTCATCTATCTACACTCATCAATCAACGACTGTATACAGACACGTCATCTATCTACACCCATCAATCAACGATTGTATACAGACACGTCATCTATCTACACCCATCAATCAACGGCTGTATACAGACACGTCATCTATCTACACCCATCAATCAACGACTGTATACAGACACGTCATCTATCTACACCCATCAATCAACGATTGTATACAGTCACGTCATCTATCTACACTCATCAATCAACGACTGTATACAGGCACGTTATCTATCTACACCCATCAATCAACGCTTGTATACAGACATGTCGTCATCTATCTACACCCATCAAACAACGACTGTATACAGTCACGTCATCTATCTACACCCATCAATCAACGACTGTATACAGTCACGTCATCTATCTACACCCATCAATCAACGACTATATACTGACACGTCATCTATCTACACTCATCAATCAGCTACTGTTTACAGACACGTCATCTATCTACACCCATCAATCAACGACTGTATACAGACACGTCATATATCTATACCCATCAATCAACGACTGTATACAGACACGTCATCTATCTACACCCATCAATCAACGACTGTATACAGACACGTCATCTATCTACACCCATCAATCAGCTACTGTTTACAGACACGTCATCTATCTACACCCATCAATCAACGACTGTATACAGACACGTCATCTATCTACACTCATTAATCAACGACTGTATACATACACGTCATATATCTACACCCATCAATCAACGACTATATACAGACACGTCATCTATCTACACCCATCAATCAACTACTGTTTACAGACACGTCATCTATCTACACCCATCAATCAACGACTGTATACAGACACGTCATATATCTATACCCATCAATCAACGACTGTATACAGACACGCATTTATGCACACCCATCAATTAACGACTGTATACAGACACGTCATCTATCTACACCCATCAATCAACCACTGTTTACAGACACGTCATCTATCTACACCCATCAATCAACCACTGTATACAGACACGTCATCTATCTACACCCATCAATCAACCACTGTATACAGACACGTCATCTATCTACATCCATCAATCAACTACTGTATACAGACACGTCATCTATCTACACCCATCAATCAACGACTGTATACAGACACGTCATCTATCTACACTCATCAATCAACGTCTGCATACAGACACATCATCTATCTACACCCATCAATCAACGATTGTATACAGACACGTCATCTATCTACACCCATCAATCAACGGCTGTATACAGACACGTCATCTATCTACACTCATCAATCAACGACTGTATACAAACACATCATCTATCTACACCCATCAATCAACGATTGTATACAGACATGTCATCTATCTACACCCATCAATCAACGACTGTATACAGACACGTCATCTATCTACACCCATCAATCAACGATTGTATACAGTCACGTCATCTATCTACACTCATCAATCAACGACTGTATACAGTCACGTCATCTATCTACACCCATCAATCAAAGATTGTATACAGTCACGTCATCTATCTACACCCATCAATCAACGATTGTATACAGGCACGTCATCTATCTACACCCATCAATCAACGACTGTATACAGTCACGTCATCTATCTACACCCATCAATCAACGATTGTATACAGTCACGTCATCTATCTACACCCATCAATCAACGATTGTATACAGTCACGTCATCTATCTACACTCATCAATCAACGACTGTATACAGGCACGTCATCTATCTACACCCATCAATCAACGACTGTATACAGTCACGTCATCTATCTACACCCATCAATGAACGACTGTATACAGTCACGTCATCTATCTACACCCATTAATCAACGACTGTATACAGACACGTCATCTATCTACACCCATTAATCAACGCTTGTATACAGACATGTCGTCATCTATCTACACCCATTAATCAACGACTGTATACAGGCACGTCATCTATCTACACCCATTAATCAACGCTTGTATACTGACATGTCGTCATCTATCTACACCCATCAATCAACGATTGTATACAGGCACGTCATCTATCTACACCCATTAATCAACGCTTGTATACAGACATGTCGTCATCTATCTACACCCATCAATCAACGATTGTATACAGGCACGTCATCTATCTACACCCATCAATCAACGACTGTATACAGTCACGTCATCTATCTACACCCATCAAACAACGACTGTATACAGTCACGTCATCTATCTACACCCATCAATGAACGACTGTATACAGTCACGTCATCTATCTACACCCATTAATCAACGACTGTATACAGACACGTCATATATCTACACCCATCAATCAACGACTATATACAGACACGTCATCTATCTACACCAATTAATCAACGATTGTATACAGTCACGTCATCTATCTACACTCATCAATCAACGACCGTATACAGGCACGTCATCTATCTACACCCATCAATCAACGACTGTATACAGTCACGTCATCTATCTACACCCATCAATCAACGATTGTATACAGTCACGTCATCTATCTACACTCATCAATCAACGACTGTATACAGGCACGTCATCTATCTACACCCATCAATCAACGCTTGTATACAGGCACGTCATATATCTACACCCATCAATCAACGACTATATACAGACACGTCATCTATCTACACCCATCAATCAACCACTGTATACAGTCACGTCATCTATCTACACCCATCAATCAACGACTGTATACAGACACGTCATATATCTACACCCATCAATCAACGACTATATACAGACACGTCATCTATCTACACCCATCAATCAACGACTGTATACAGACACGTCATCTATCTACACCCATCAATCAACGACTGTAACAGACACGTCATATATCTATACCCATCAAACAACGGCTGTATACAGACACGTCATCTATCTACACCCATTAATCAAAGACTATATACAGACACATCATCTATCTACATCCATTAGTCAATGCTGGTATTCAGATATGTCATCTATCTACATCCATCAGTCAATGCTGGTATTCAGATTTGTCATCGTTCTACATACATCAATCAATGTTGCCATACAGAAACGTCGTCTATCTACATATATTAATCAATATGGGTATACAGACACGTCATTTATCTACATCCATCAATCAATGTTTGTAGACAGACATGTCATCTATCTACCTCCACCAATCAATGTGTGTATACAGACACGTCATCTATCTGCATCCATCAATGAACGTTTGTATACACACACGTCATATATCTACGTACATCAATCAATGTTTGTATACAGACATGTCATATATCTACATACATCAATCAATGTGTGTGTACAGACACGTCATCTATCTACATCCACCAATCAATGTTTGTATACAGACACGTCATATATCTACATCCACCAATCAATGTTTGTATACAGACATGTCATATATCTACATACATCAATCCATGGTTGTATACATGCACGTCATTTATCTACATTCACCAAACATTGTTATTATACAGACACGTCATCTATCTACATCCATCAATCAATGTTTTTATACAGACAAGTCATCTATCTACATCTGTCAATCAATGTTAGTATACTGATACGTCATCTATCTACATACATCAATCAATATTGTTATACAGACACGTCATCTATCTACATCCACCACACAATGTTAGTATACAGACACGTCATCTATATACATACATCAATCAATATTGGTATACAGACACGTCAGCTATCTACATCAATCAATTAATGACTGTATACAGAAACACTTGTATCTACTTATTGGAATCTACGTATACATACACACACTTCTTCTATATAGTCTCTGCAGTCATTTTTAAATTTAATTCTAAAATCAATAGTTCAGCGTAAGAATAGCTGTAAGATTTGGCAGCAGACCGCCTGGCGTTGGTGTACATACAATGTTGTGAGTTCCGGTAGATCAGAAAACAATGACAAACTACTGGACGCAAAATTGCCGAGAAACCACAAACAGACAAAATTGCTGGGGTTGACTGCAACGTCCTATAAAAGATATGCAATGAACTTAACAGATATCTATAGCAAAGGTGATACAAGACAGGACTTATCTTACGCCTGGACTTGTGTCTTGTCTGCAGGTCACTGTCTGCTTGCAGGAACCCGCTATCCACGGTTTTTGTGGTTGTCACAGAAGGCAATAAACACAAAGCCAGGAACACAGCCTCCAGGGGGAGACAGACGCTTGTTGATTTCATTATTTGTAGCACCAGATGGGCCGCGTCGTGGTCTTGTCGGCCTGGCCTTACAATAACACATGGACAGAGATGTTTAAACCAGGGTTTGCATTTCCCAACAATAAACAGAATGACATGTTTCAGAACATTCTAAATATAAATCGAGTGAGATATTTCAATCAAAATTCATGAATAGTCTACATATAAATCGAGTGAGATATTTCATTCAAATTTGATGAATATTCTTCCCCCTCTCTCTCTCTCTCTCTCTCTCTCTCTCTCTCTCTCTCTCTCTCTCTCTCTCTCTCTCTCTCTCTCTCTCTCTCTCTCTCTCTCAGCCGCCGGCTCACATACCCTGTCAATTACCAATGCTGCGAGAACCGCTACCGATTCTCGCGCAGGTTACGTTATTCGCGAGAATATACGGGATTACGGAGAAAGACGTTAACCCTTAGGCCAGGGACAGAGGTGTATACTTGCTGTTTGTTTCCTCACTTGATCGGAACAGATGTCAACTTGTTGTGTGAGTTGACCTATCTCCGATTTCTGGTTGTCCAGTCGAGTTATCAGAGAGTTGATCTGTGGTATCTGATTGTCCAGTCGCGTTATCAGAGATTTTATCTGTTATGTCTGATTGTCCAGTCGAGTTATCGAAGAGTTGATCTGTGATGTCTGATTGTCCAGTCGGGTTATCGGAGAGTTGATCTGTGATGTCTGATTATCCAGTCGAGTTATCAGTTTACTCAGCTATATGGCCATCTCCGCTGCAGAAATTAACAACTCTGTAAACTGAGAGGCTGAGTGGTCTTGAAGTATGGTGTTCAACTCGAGTGCTGGAGGTCCTGGGTTCAAGCCTCGGTGAAGGCCGGGATTTTTTTTCACGTAGACTTCTAGTAACACAATTTATCCTGGTCTATGGATAGTGAGATTGGACGCTCGTGTGTATTGTTGCGCACGTACAAAATCTCTTGGCAGCTGTAAATCTACAAAGAGTACGTTAGGGCTTTGCCCGGGCAAAATTTCGAGTTAAAACATCTACCAAAAGTATTTCAGGATCCTCGCCGGTGCTACGGAGTTCGTGCGCTGAGGTTCTCCGGACTCAGATTTGAGTTAAGAGTACAACGGGGCACTTATTGGTTACACCCGTGTGCCGTGACGTTGATCTGTCGACTAAACTAGAAACTAGAAACTCTGTAGGCTGTTATATCCAACATATTGTGACTATTTCAAGATTACGTTGTTTCTAGAATGGGTGGAGCTATGAGGCTGAGGGTATATGTGAGCACACGATGGGTGGAGCTATGAGGCTGAGGGTTTATGTGAGCACACGATGGGTGGAGCTATGAGGCTGAGGGTTTATGTGAGCACACGATGGGTTGAGCTATGAGGCTTATATTACAGGTCATCACACTATGATTGGAGCAATGAGGCTGAGAATAAATGTGAGAACTCAATGAGTTAAGCAATCCATCCATCCATCATGTGCCATGCCGGTAAGCGTGGGCGGTCATGTTCTGCAATCTCACTCGATCACCAGATTCGTGGATCAGCTCCGTGTTTCTGTCTCGACCATGCCATGTGGCCAAGCTATCTAGGTATTTAATTCTTGGTCTTCCCCATGGTCTCTTCCCTTCGATCTTGCCAGTTTTCACCACGTTCTGTAATTCGTTTCTACTCATAAGAAGCCCAAAACAGTTTGGCTATCTACGTCTAATGTCTCTAATCAGTTTACGATCTTCACTTGTTTCTTGAAGGACTTGTTCATTGGTTTTTCTGTCTGTCCATGGTATTCTTTGCATTTTCCTCAGAAGCCACATTTCCACAGCCATCAGATGTTTTTCAGCTTGTCTGCTCATTGTCCACGTTTCACATCCATACAAAAGTGCAATTTATAACTAGCACTTCAACGCTCTTTTTCTCGTTTCATTTGATATCTTTTTATTGGTCAGTAAGTTTTTCATCTTGCAAAAGGCTACCTTCGCCATGGCGATTCTTGTTCTAATCTCTTCAAGGCATCTTCCATCAGATGTTATGACTGTTCCGAGATAGTTGTACTGATTCACTTGTTTAAGAATATACCCATTTACTTGTATATTACATTGTTGAGCAATAGGACAAAGTAAAGACGAGCACATTCAGTGTGCCGAGACATCGCACCTCTCAACCCATCACTATGGACCCTGTGCGCCGTGACATGGCCCCTCTCAACCCATCACTATGGACCCCGTGTGCCTTGACATCGCCCTCTCAACCCATCACTATGGACCCCGTGTGCCGTGACATCGCCCCTCTCAACCCATCACTATGGACCCTGTGCGCCGTGACATCGCATCTCTCAACCCATCACTATGGACCCCGTGCCATGACATCGCCCCTCTCAACCCATCACTTTGGACCCCGTGTGCCGTGACATCGCCCCTCTCAACCCATATATTTGGACCCCGTGTGCCGTGACATCGCCCCTCTCAACCCATATCTATGGACCCAATGTGCCGAGACATTGCCCCTTTCAACCCAGCAGGTTTGTCATTCGAGAAGCTGCCATATATGATATAACTCTCCCCCTCCCTTGTCGCCTCCTCCACGTGATCCAGGCACAGATGCTTGACACTTACAGAACATGAAGCATTACCCCAACGACAAAGACACCTGGTGGTTTTATAACACCTCTACAGATTGATTGCTCGATGTTTTATGTGGTGATTCCTGCGCCTGGACACACACGTCCCCACGTTTAATGACCCACTAGACAAAGACATGAAATACGGCAGCAATCATGTGGTCCAGGCTGTCGGGTTTATGGCAGACCATATATTATCTGGTAGCTGGGCTAGTGGAGTGGTAGTCGCTCTTCTATCGGCCTGGAGGTCATGGGTTGGATCCACGATCAGCTGTGTCACATCTAACCTGGGCTGCCTGCTGGTAAAATCATTAGACGACCCCTTTACACGCTGTTAAGCGTGTTGGACATATGGTGCCGGACCCATGCTTTCATAGACCACTGGACACTCAGTGGCTCACCTGGTCAGTGTCACTGCAGTGGCTTTTATCTCCCCAGACATTTCCTAATACACACTGTAGACTGGGTCCACCTGGGTGCCCAGGTCCATTTAATGTGGACCGAAACCATATCCATCGGCCCGGAAGTCAGCGTCTAGCCACTCCAACAGCCAGGTTCCCTCCCCCAGCTCCACCCGGCCTCACATGGCTACCAAGACATGCCTTGGGAAGTAAAGACGGACGTGGGGATAGTGACTACATCAGCCACCAAGTGCCGCCTTGGTCTACACAAGTATGAGCCTACCACCATATGTCTAGTGCGATCTCAGGAGTGCAGAATGTCCGTGGTTCAGCTCACAACACAGCAAGTGGCTGGGAGTGGGCCTGGGGTGGTGTATCCGCCATGAGTGTAGGCCTGCCTATATTGGTGTTCTTAAACATCACGTGTGCTGATGCCGAGGTAAGGGGTTCAAACTCTACACACGAATGTTGAACTAAAATGATTACTTCTATTCCTTTCCTTGGAAGCGTAAATTACAAGTACCTCTGAAGTCGGAGTGGGTACGCCTGATAGCGAGGGACATTGTCAATAGAGAAAGCTAACCCACACGCAAAATTCAGCCCAGTGCTATTAGACGTAGTATGTATGGACTACGCTTGAGTTCAAAGCAAGCGATGGCAAAAACAAAAGACAATGTATGATGTGACCAGGTCTACTCTACTGATGTACGAGGTTGAAAATATGGCGGCGTGTATGAACTGAACCTCGGATTGTCTCGCTTGTCCAGTTTCAGTATGTCAAATGTGGCGGTGAATATTGCACAGCGCAATTGGCTGAAGTTGTGTAACGTCTGATCAATGGGCAAATAAAGGCGGGATTTCAGAAGTCGGCTCCCTGGTCGAGGTTTAAAGGGAACACTTGCTCACACTTGGATGAGACTGAGGGCAGGAAGCGGGACAACAATATCAACAATACCTGAAGTCTGACTATACACGTGTGTACATACAACATTTATAGGATCACTAAAACTTATGTATAAACAATATTTCTAAAATCACTAGCACGCGTGTATATACAACATTTATGACATCACTAACACGCGTGTATATACACCATTTCTGAAATCACTAAGATTTGTGTACATTCGGCTAAATGTATAGTTTACAGTAGATCATTAACACATTAGAACACACTATATATTGTATATCACAGCCACGGCAACACAGTTATTAGACTCTAGTCTGTAGGACACACAATAAATTGTATATTACAGCCGCGGTAACACAGTGACTATACAGACGCTAGTCTGTAGTACACACTATACATTGTATATCACAGCCGTGGGAACAGTGACCAGAAGCTAAAATGTAGTACACACTATATATTGTATATAACAGCCGTAGTAACACAGTGACTAGAGGCTAGCCTGTAATAGACACTATATATTGTATATCACAGCCGTGGTAACACAATGGCTAGACAGACAATAGTCTGTAGTACACACTATATATTGTATATCACAGCCGTAGTAACAGTGGCTAGACAGACACTGGTCTGTAGTACACACTATATATTATATATCACAGCCGTGGTAACACAGTGGCTAGACAAACCAGGAGAACTTTTAATCAGAAAACTGTAGGAACGGTTAGTAGTATGACTCTTCGCTGGCTGTTGAACGAGGGGACGGAGCACTTATGGGAATGTCCTGAGTGCAGTGATGTCGGTTCTTAACTCAACTCAACTCACCTCAACACACTATATTTTGTATATCACAGCCACGGTAACACAGTGACTAGACGCTAGTCCAGTGGTTCTCAATCTTTTTTGGCCCGTGCCCCCTTCACCATATTTTTAGAACGTCATTCCCCCCCCCCTTTCCTATCAAAAATTTGGCCCTTGCCCCCCTTAACCGTATTTTCAGAACGTCATCCCCCCCCCCCCCTTTCATATTTCCTATCTAAAAATCCCCCACCCCTACACAGTATACGTAAAAATGGAAGGTAAATTTAATAGCATATACTAAAACAAGTCTAGACATCCCCATAAAACATGTGGGTCTACTTACTTTATAAAATGAATTTTAGAAGCATGAGACGTACATAACTGTAAAGTATGAAGGGAAAAACAATATCAAGTAATCGGTTCTTGTATTAACTCGATCTTGAAATGGTCTTCATCCCCCCCCCCCCCTGGAAACCCTAAAATTCCCCCCTGGGGAGAGGGGGGGATTCCCCACCGGTTGGGAACCACTGCGCTAGTCTGTAGAACACAGTATATATTGTATATCACAGCCACGGTAACACAGTGACTAGACGCTAGTCTGTAGAACACACTCATCTCATCTCATCATGTTCCTCTTGTATCTTGCGGTGTCGATGTGAAGTATAAACATCGTGAGAGTGCCAGATTATGGGCTTCATGTATCGATATTTCCATGGACTCTGCTATTTCCTCCGTCGAACGTTTACGTGGTCGACCTCTTCCTCTGTTTCCATCTGGTCTGTACATCATTGCTTGTTGTGGTATGCTGTTGACTGGTGACCTACTTGCATGACCAAACCATTTGACTTGCTGCTTTCTAATAAAATCTAGTGCTGCTATAACCCCCACTTTAGTCCTGATTTCTTCATTTCACACTATATATCACAGCCACAGTAACAGTGGCTTGACACTATAGTCTGTCAGGAAATTAATGCCGTCATTCACGATCAATTATTTTGAAAACTGTCTGTTGCATAGTTATGAAATTTTTCCAGCCGTCTTATATTTACCCCCACCCAACGAATATGTCTTTGAAAGGTCCAAAAACAACTTAAATCATTGATCTTTTGCTGAACAACTAGTGATTTCTCGCTAACGAAGTTATTTTTACAGTAATGTGAGACATGTCAATTCTGTTGACACACAAAGGCGTATCCGGATTCGTATGAGAGTGGGTGCAATGAAAGAATTAGCTTAAAATCGACAGGGTCGGCTGCATTGCACCGAGTGTTTATCCCATATGGCTCAGTTTCTTTCCGCAGCGCGGAAAGCGTCGAACAAAGCACGAACTCCGTAGCTCCAGCGACGACCCTCGGGAGTCTCCGAAAAAATGCACTCGTGAAATGAAGGACGCGGCCCGGAATCGAACATACAACCGTCGGAGCCCGAGTCAGACGGCTTGACCACTTCACCACGGAGAATCCCGAGAGGGGTGCAATGTGTAATATTAGTAAAGACAGAGAATTTACAGAGGCACGGGGTAAATAATTTGTAAATTAACAGGAAAGTAGAAAGAATATATTTCTTACCTTATTTTTCATTGCCTTCTTGTTTCTTCAGCTGATGCTGATGCTGTAATGTTTAGGGCCTGCAATTCGTCTGAATAGTTGGAGCAAAATATCCCAGTAAATGTACGTAGATTAAGGTCTGCGATCTGCTCATGCCTTAATCTGTGTCGGACGATTCCAGTAGGTTGATGATTGCTCTCGGTTGCATAAAATTCAATCCATCCTTTCTCCAATAGTCCTCTTCCTCTTTCAACACATGGTCCTGACGTTTTTTCCAGTAACTTTTATCAATATTTAATAGCGTGGACAGACAGACAGACAGACAGACAGACAGACAGACAGACAGACAGGTAGGTAGGTAGGTAGGTAGGTAGGTAGGTAGGTAGGTAGGTAGGCAGGCAGAAAGGTAGGTGGGTGGGTGGGTGGATGGCTGGCTGCTGGCTGGCTGACTGGGTGGGTGGGTGGGTGAGTCGGTCGGTCGGTGGGTCGGTCGGTCGGTGGGTCGGTGGGTCGGTCGGTCGGCCGGCCGGCAGGCAGGCAGGCAGGTAGGTAGGTAGATTAGATAGATAGATAGATAAGTAGATAGATAGATAGATAGATAGATAGATAGATAGATAGATAGATAGATAGATAGATAGATAGATAGATAGATAGATAGATAGATAGATAGATAGATAGATAGATAGATAGATAGATAGATATCGGAAGGTCGGTTGGTCGGCCGGCCGGCAGGCAGGTAGATAGATTAGATAGATAGACAGACAGACAGACAGACAGACAAACAGACAGACAGACAGACAGACAGACAGATAGATAGATAGATAGATAGATAGATAGATAGATAGATAGATAGATAGATAGATAGATAGATAGATAGATAAATAGATAGATAGATAGATAGATAGATAGATAGATAGATAGATAGATAGATAGATAGATAGATAGATAGATAGATAGATAGATAGATAGATAGATAGAAAGATAGATAGATAGATAGATAGATAGATAGATAGATAGATAGATAGATAGATAGATAGATAGATAGATAGATAGATAGATAGATAGATAGATAGATAGATAGATAGATAGATAGATAGATAGATAGATAGATCCCCGCCAGGAGCCGGGCCGAGCCAGCTAGTTTATTTATATAATCACTTTTCATGAAAGAACCCACAGTTTGACGACACCGCTGAACCTACCCCATATAAATTCCCTCAGTCTGCCAAAAGCAAAACCGCGCAGACAAATTTCAAAAATTTGGGGGTGTGTCTTGTTGAAACGGTAATACTCTTAAAATGATGGAATGAGTGCGGGGGCAAAAAATTATATACCGCATATAACCAAACATTGAAATCTGCTGTACAATCTCCAGAACAAAATATTTTTTGTTGGGTGGACATAATTATAAGGTTATATGCTAAATCTCATCATTTTCCCTCAATTGGTTACTGAGATATTGAATTTTATATTGAGGCAACCAAAAAAAAAAAAAAACACTATATTTTTTTATAGTCTGTAGTACACACTATATATTGTATATCACAGCCGCGGTAACAGTGGCTGGAATAGACACCACCATCATGGCCAGGAGGAAAGGCCAGACGGACACATCATCAGACTCAAACTGGCACTACTAATATTGAGACTCTGATGGGAATGTCTCGATTGCTGTGATGTCATTTCTTGGCTCAGCTAAACTCAATTCGAATTATTTAGAATATTTGTGAGTTTTGATTGAAATATCTCACTCTATTTGTATTTATAATATTTATGAATGTTGATTGAAATATCTCACTCGATTTATATTTATAATATTTATGAATTTTGATTGAAATATCTCACTTGATTAATATTTAGAGCAGTCATGAATTTTGATTGAAATATCTCACTGGATTTATATTTAGACTATTCATAAATTTTGATTGAAATATCTCACTCGATTTATATTTAGAATGTTCATGAATTTTGATTGAAATATCTCACTCGATTTATATTTAGGATATTAATGAATTTTGATTGAACTATCTCACTCGATTTATATTTAGAATATTTATGAATATCATGAATTTTGATTTAAATATCTCACTCGATTTATATTTAGAATATTTGTGAATTTTGAATGAAATATCTCACTTGATTTATATTTAGAATTTTCTGAGACATGTCATTCTGTTTATTGTTGGGAAATGCAAACGCTGGTTGAAACATCTATGTCCATGTGTTGTTGTAAGGCCAGGCTGACAAGACCTCGACGCATCACAACTGCTGCTACGAATAATGAAATGCACAAGCGTCTGTACCCTCCTGAGGGCTGTGTTCGTGGCTTTGTGTTTATTGCCTTCTTTGACAACCACAAAGACAGTGGGTGACGGGGTCCTGGAAGCAGGCAGAGATCTGCAGACAAGGCACAGGTCAAAACGTAAGATAAGTCCTGTCTTGTATCACGTTTGCTATAGATATCTGTTAAGTTAGTTGCGTATCCTTTACAGAACGTAGCAGCTAACCCCAGCATTTTAGGCTGTTTGTGATTCCTGGGCAAATTTACGTTCAATAGTTTCTCATTGCTTTCTGAACTGCCGGAACTCATACCACTGTATTCAAACCAACGCACGGCGGCCTGCTTCTAAATCGTACCTCATATGAACGCTGAGATATTGATTTTAGAATTAGATTCCCATACAAACTGAATAATAGCAGGGACAATGTATAAGAAGTGTGTGTATGCATACGTTGATTCCAATAATTACATACAAGTGTTTCTGTATACATATATTCTAGTGTTGTAATGAGTTGATATATGGCAAGTCTGTGTACATTAACTGACGCTTGTGAATGGAGGGAGACGTACAATGTGCAGGGATGTACTGAATGCAGTAATGTAGATTGTTACAATTACTATTCAAATATAAGAAGTGTCACTAAACATAGATCGATTGATGGGTGTAAACAGATGTTGTGACTGTATACAAACATTGTATGATTGATGGATGTTGATAGATGACGTGTCTGTATACAAAGACTGATTCATGGGTATAGATAGATGACGTGTTTGCATACAAACATTGTATGATTAATGGATGTAGATAGATGACGTGCCCGAATACAAACATTGATTGATGGATGTAGATAGATGACGTGTCTGTATACAAACATTGATTGATGCGTGTAGATAGATGACGTGTCTGTATACAAACTCTGATTGAAGGAAGTATATACATGACGTGTCTGTATACAAACATTGTTTGATATTTGTAGATAGATGACGTTTCTGTATACAAACATTGTAAGATTGATGGATGTAGATAGATGACGTGTCTGTATACAAACATTGATTGGTGGATGTAAATAAATGACGTGTCTGTATACAAACATTGATTGATGGATGGATGTAGATAAATGACGTGTCTGTATACAATCATTGATTGATGGGTGTAGATAGATGGCGAGTCTGTATACACACATTGATTGGTGGATGCATATAGATGAAATGTTTGCATACAAACATTGATCGATGCATGTAGATAGATGAGTGTCTGTATACAAACATTGATTGTTGGGTGTAGACAGATGACGTGCCTGTATACATGCATTGATTGATGGGTGTAGACAGATGACGTGTCTGTATACATGCATTGATTGATGGGTGTAGACAGATGACGTGTCTGTATACATGCATTGATTGATGGGTGTAGACAGATGACGTGCCTGTATACATGCATTGATTGATGGGTGTAGACAGATGACGTACCTGTATACATGCATTGATTGATGGGTGTAGACAGATGACGTGCCTGTATACATGCATTGATTGATGGGTGTAGACAGATGACGTGTCTGTATACATGCATTGATTGATGGGTGTAGACAGATGACGTGCCTGTATACATGCATTGATTGATGGGTGTAGACATATAATTTGTGTGTCTGAACGCTTTGAGTTTGCATATTATTGTTGTAAATCATCACCTGCATTGCTGTGACATCAGCATGAAACGTCAGCTTCTCTTTTTTGTTGTACAGCATCAATCTTTATCTTTGTTATAAAACACTAACTTCTCCCTATGTTATACAACATTATCGTCTCCCTGTGTTATACAACACTAACTTCTCCCTATGTTATACAACATTGGCGTCTCCCTATGTTATACAACATTAACTTCTTCCTGTGTTATACAACATTAACTTCTCTCTGTGTTATACAACATTAACCTCTCCCTGTGTTTTACAACAGTAATTCTCCCAGTGTTATGCAACAGTGACTTCTCCCTATGTTAAAGAACATTAACTTAACCCTATATTATACAACATTACAGTATCCCTAAGATATACAAAATTAACTTCTCTCTATGTTATAGAACATTAACTTCTCTCTATGTTATAGAACATTAACGTCTCCCTATGTTATAGCACATTAACTTCTTCCTGTGTTATACAACACTAACTTCTGCGAATGTTATAGAACATTAACGTCCCCCTTTGTGGTAGAATATTAATTTCTCCATATGTTAAACAACATTAACTTCTCCTTGTGTTATAGAACAATAACGTCTCACTATTTTATAGAACATAAACGTCTCACTATATTATGCAACATTAACTTCTCCATGTGTAAACAACATCAACTTCTCCTTATTTTATACACACAAACTTTCGCCTACATTACGAGGACGAGTCTATAAGTAAGTCACACAGTTTTATGGGATGGCAGGTAAATGTAGTTGGTGTTTTCTACAGGTGTCATTAGATGACAGCAACATCGATCTTTATATTTCCGTTCGTCAGGTGGCGCTAGGTGGCTCATGCACAGGGCATAAACAAAATGGCGACTGTGCTTACGGCGTGTACAACCATATAGCAACGTGCTGTTGTTAGTTTTATGTGGGAAAAAGGAATGCCTGCAAAGGACTTTCATAAGGAAATACTTTCTGGTTATACTGACAAATGTTTGTCCTGTAAAGCGGTGCATAGCTGGGTAGACAAATTTTAAGTCCAGGACTGCTGACTAGAGGGGTGTTGCTTCTTCATGACTATGCCAGAACACATACGACTTGATTAAGAGAAGAAGAAAATTAACCAACTAAGGTGGGAAGTTGTGGAACATCCACCTTACAGCCCCGACTTGGCCCCTAGCGATTTCCATCTTTTTGGTCCACTGAAAACCCACCTTGGCGGGAGACATTTCGCTAATGACGCCAAAGTTGAATATGAAGTGAAAACGTGGTTTAGAAAACAGTGCACGCAGTTCTATGCAGACGGTTTAGGAGGGCTGTCAAAACGATGGGACAAGTGCATCAATGTTGGTGGAAATTATGTTGAGAAATAAAAGGACAATGAATGTATAAAAATAAACTGGTTTCAAGTTGTTATCATATTTAGTTATTTTTCTACAGCCATTTGTGACTTATTTATTGACTTCCCTCGTTTATACAACATCAGATTATCCTTATGCTCTAACGCATCATACCCTCTTGATGTTATGCAAGATAAAATTCTACTTGAGTTATATACAACATCAGGTTGTCCATGTTAATTAATATCAACGTCTCTAGTATACAACATGAATTTCCCTGTTAATTAACATCAACTTCTCTAGTATACAACATCAACTTCCCTGTTAATTAACATCAACGTCTCTAGTATACAACATGAACTTCCCTCTTAATTAACATAAACTTCTCTAGTATACAACATGAACTTCCCAGTTAATTAACATCAACTTCTCTAGTTTACAACATGAACTTCCCTGTTAATTAATATCAACTTCTCTAGTATACAACATGAACTTCCCTGTTAAATAACATCAACTTCTCTAGTATACAACATGAACTTCCCAGTTAATTAACATCAACTTCTCTAGTTTACAACATGAACTTCCATGTTAATTAATATCAACTTCTCTAGTATACAACTATAACTTGTAGCTGTGTAATGCGGCTGAACAACTTCTGGTTTGGTTGAGAAATACCTGCGTTGTTGCTGCTGCTGCTGCTGCTGCTGCTGCTGCTGTTGTTGTTGTTGTTGTTGTTGTTGTTGTTGTTATTGTTGTTGTTGTTGTTGTTTCAGGGGACAGCCATTTACACTGCATCAACGACAGTTGTGCGGGAAAACCAAATGGCAACTACCCGACGTGCTCCAGCGATTGTAAGGACGGCTATTATTTCGCCTGCTCAAACGGATATATTTATAAAATGTAAGCGCTTGACACTTGTTCCTCTCCATCTGGTAACAGTGTTAGTTAGTCACAATCATCCCAGCTGATCCAAGACTTAGGTGATATGTGTGAGATGGCGAAACATGACCGCCTACGCTAGCGGAATTGCACATGATGATGATGATCATTTTATGTGTGTATATATATATATATATATATATATATATATATATATATATATATATATATATATATATATATATATATATATATGAAGTTACTGCTGCAAGGTAACCTGATGCAATAGTTATTACAGTAACAGCAAACTCAGTGGGCAGACATTAAGCATAAACACTCAAACACAAGCACACTGCTCATAGATGTGTGGCATCTTGTTGAAGTAAACAAGGACCGTGAACTAACAGCTACAAAACATTTGATTGATTGATTGATTGATTGATTGATTGATTGATTGATTTAAGAACCGACACCACAGCATTCGGGACATTCCCATAAGCGCTCCGTCCCCATCCTCAGAAGCCAGCGAAGAGTTCCAACTCCAATAGTACCAGTAGCAATCTGATTATATGTGCGTCTCACCTTTCCTCTAAGCGTCGAGCATCGGCCAGATCCCCTCGTCACTCCTCGCTGTCGCATTCTTGCCAGACCATGGTGATCCATTTGCTCCTCCGTGATGTACACGTACTCCCACAAGGCCGCAACCACGTCTGCCTTGTCATGCATCAATACTCCACCAAGTTTTGCAGAGCCAGCCAATTTGTCTTCTGTTCATTCCCCAGCACACCAGCATGCCACGGAGAAAAGATCCAGACGATGCTTGCCACCCGTGTCTTCCGAAGCGAAGCAAGCCACTCGGCACGAAGCTTGCCTGTCCTCACCCTACTCAGCATGCTTTCTGAGTCAGTTACAATCACGATGTGTGTGTGTATTGTATTCTCCATCCAGCGGAAAGCTGCACTGACTGCCTCCACCTCCATTCTTAAGCTAGATGTTGTGGTATCATATGCCAAGCTCTCCTGCACCAAACGTCGACCATTAGCCTTTGTCAAGAAACCCCAGGCACTTCTACTACCTCTCAACACAGAACCATCTGTGTAGATAATTACATCACCCGGGCGGGCATTATCCTGAATTAGTTGCTGGATTTAACTTCCGTGGCCCCTGCTGGCCACTCCCTACACTCCCAGCTCAATGTGATTATAACTCTGCACAAGTCTGACTGCTCCGCTGGCACTCTGACCCACTCCTCTCCTTGTCTAATGTTCTCCAAGGGCCACACCTGTCTGATCGTATCCTGCGCCTGAGCCATCCATGATTTCCCTCTTATCAGTCAAAACATGAACATGAAGAACACTCAACTACCATATGGTGTCCATCTATTTTAATGTAAATGCATGAACAACGAAAGAATGTTTATTGTCATCCAGTGATGTGTTCATGAACAACTCCGCCACCTAACAGTCTCTCCATATCGTTCTGTATCAGAAAGTTTGTGCGAGATTTTGCAAGTGTACTTTAATCCCAGTTGAAACCAGTCTTACATGAGTACTAGTAAATGTATTTGGAAGCCAAGGCGGCCGCACGACCAACAGAGCGCCGATTGGTCTATACAAACATGACGCAGTTCCCTAAGCTGAGCGGTAAATAGAACTCTGGTTGACTGATGTGTGAGGCTGGTGCTCTAACAACTCCATCAACTGCATAAGGTAAACGTTTCCAAGGATAACACATGTAGTTGAGGCAAACCTGATAGGGGTAGGAACCTATGTGATAACGGGTATAATGTAAACATGTGATAACGGGTTTAATGTAAACATGAGATAACTGGTATAATGTAAACATGTGATAACGGGTATAATGTAAACATGAGATAACGGGTATAATGTAAACATGTGATAACCGGTATAATGTAAACATGTGATAACCGGTATAATGTAAACATGAGATTACGGGTATAATGTAAACATGAGATAACCGGTATAATGTAAACATGAGATAATGTGTCTAATGTAAACATGAGATAACGGGTATAATGTAAACATAAGATAACGGGTATAATGTAAACATGAGATAACCGGTATAATGTAAACATGATATAACGGGTATAATGTAAACATGAGATAACGGGTATAATGTAGACATGAGATAACGGGTATAATGTAGACATGAGATAACGGGTATAATGTAAATATGTGATAACCGGTATAATGTAAACATGAGATAATGGGTATAATGTAAACATGAGATAACGGGTATAATGTAAACATGAGATAATGGATATAATGTAAACATGAGATAATGGGTATAATGCAAACATGAGATAACGGGTATAATGTAAACATGAGATAATGGGTATAATGTAAACATGAGATAACGGGTATAATGTAAACATGTGATAACCGGTATAATGTAAACATGTGATAACGGGTATAATGTAAACATGAGATAATGGGTATAATGTAAACTTGAGATAATGGGTATAATGTAAACATGAGATAACGGGTATAATGTAAACATGAGATAATGGATATAATGTCAACATGAGATAATGGGTATAATGTAAACATGAGATAACGGGTATAATGTAAACATGTGATAACGGGTATAATGTAGACATGAGATAACGGGTATAATGTAAACATGTGATAACTGGTATAATGTAGACATGAGATAACGGGTATAATGTAAACATGTCATAACTGGTATAATGTAAACATGTGATAACGGGTATAATGTAGACATGAGATAACCGGTATAATGTAAACATGAGATAACGGGTATAATGTAAACATGTGATAACGGGTATAATGTAAACATGAGATAACCGGTATAATGTAAACATGTGATAACGGGTATAATGTAAACATGAGATAACCGGTATAATGTAAACATGAGATAACGGGTATAGTGTCAACATGAGATAATGGGTATAATGTAAACATGAGATAACGGGTATAGTGTCAACATGAGATAATGGGTATAATGTAAACATGAGATAACGGGTATAATGTAAACATGAGATAACCGGTATAATGTAAACATGAGATAACGGGTATAATGTAAACATGAGATAACGGGTATAATGTGCGATGTTCGTCCATCATGAACGTAATGTAAACATGTGATAACGGGTATAATGTAAACATGAGATAACTGGTATAATGTAAACATGTGATAACCGGTATAATGTAAACATGTGATAACGGGTATAATGTAAACATGTGATAACGGGTATAATGTAAACATGTGATAACGGGTATAATGTAAAAATGTGATAACCGGTATAATGTAAACATGTGATAACGGGTATAATGTAAACATGAGATAACCGGTATAATGTAAACATGAGATAACGGGTATAATGTAAACATGAGATAACCGGTATAATGTAAACATGAGATAACGGGTATAATGTAAACATGTGATAACGGATATAATGTAAACATGTGATAACGGGTATAATGTAAACATGTGATAACCGGTATAATGTAAACATGAGATAACGGGTATAATGTTGACATGAGATAACGGGTATAGTGTAAACATGAGATAACGGGTATAATGTAAACATGAGATAACGGGTATAATGTTGACATGAGATAACCGGTATAATGTAAACATGAGATAACGGGTATAATGTTGACATGAGATAACCGGTATAATGTAAACATGAGATAACCGGTATAATGTAAACATGAGATAACGGGTATAATGTTGACATGAGATAACCGGTATGCTTGCTTGCTTGTGTTCGTTGGCTTGAGCTCCAACGCGAATTCCTGTATGTCGGATGAAGGCATCCTGTTGTCCAACGTCAGTGTGATGTCATATAGGACCTGAGTTTTGCGTGAGTATCCGTTGTCCCATGTCTGGCTTATTGGTGTGCAGACTGGTGGTTCCTCGCCGGTATAATGTAAACATGAGATAACGGGTATAATGTTGACATGAGACAACGGGTGTAATGTAAATATGAGATAATGGGTATAATGTAAACATGTGATGTACTGCACAAGTAACTGCAGTTTAACTGATTTCATGCCGAAGGATAATGTGACCGCCACATGTGAGCTCCCATTTGTACAGAAGGGCGATATATCGCCATACTAGGGTCATCGTCTTGTTTGTTATGTTTCGTAGCTTCTTCCGCAATTCAATGCTCAGTGAATGGAAATTAACATTATAATACTTGTACATTTAATTGCGTACCGTGTTTGGTCCAGCCTTCTTTTTATTTGGCCCCAGGTTAGTTAACAATCCGCTAACATTTTGCGTTCGCTCGCTCGCTTTTCATTCGTGAGTAATCCACAACTATTACTAGCATTCGCTACTACTAGTGAATGTACTGGACTGATTTTGGTGAAGATTAGCTTTCCATATTACCACTTTTCCTCGCCAACAGGCGAACCCACTCCGACGTCTGAGTTACTGGTGCTTTCCTTCCCAAGTCAAGGACTAGAAGTTAATATGCAAGTCCTACTGCCTGAGGTGTAAAACGAACCCGATGCTCCGCGGTCACAAGTATAAGCGGGTTAAAAATAGTCAAACCAACCTCTAGGCCTGCTCAAGCACACCATGATATCTATATATCACAAATGAAGACCTGCTGGATTGACCCCCAGCACGCATTGTGTTAACAATTGACGACCATATATAATGTGATTCAAGAATCACCAGTATGATTACCGTGATTGTGCCAGTGACGAGTGTGTGATTGTCCCTCCTGTAGGCAATGCCCGCTAGGCTGGTACACGTATGTAAACGGGACTAGGTCCACCGGGCCCATGGTCTACCTCCCAGAGACTGATTCGTGTCAGCTTGAGGCCAACTACTGCCAGGGACGTGACAACTCCACAAGTGGTAAGAGCCCAGTGTTATTACTCTTAACTGCAGCTATATCATCATCAACAGCATCATCACCATCATCATCATCATCATCATCATCACCATCATCATCATCATCATCATCAAGTGCCTTGCCGACGGGCGTGGGAAATCATGCTTCTCCATATCTTGTGATCGACAACGGCATGTATCAGTTCGTATATTAGCTCCCTTCCGTGCCATGACACAAGACTATACTGAATTTTCTCTCGCTGTTTTCCTCTTTCTCTTATTACACAAATCTTTTCAGTTGTTACAGCATGTTCTACTTGTTTATCTTCTCATATTGCGATTAAAAAATGAAGGATGTCGTTTCCTGATATTTGTCATAGGTTGATTTTGCGACTTGGACTCCCGCAACACTTCCCGATGACCCATTTCGGTTGTCATCATACTGTTGTAAAACGGAAGTGTGCGGGTATGTATTTAAAACTGGTGACCCCACACGGAGTGGCTTGTGTTTCTCGTTGGCCACGTGATCCAGATCTGCAGTCAGTGTTCTTGGATGGAATGGGTTCTTCAGACCACAACTGGCCTAGTCAAACGATTGGTTAATAGTTGATGAATTACGTAAACACCATACAGATAAGAAGGGAGAACATTTGTTGAAACAATCGTTTAGTATTAATACACTTAAGGAGTGAGAGGGTGTCAGGTCTTGTCAGATTTGACTGAGCTAGCGTATAATAGAAGACAATACTACCTGCTTTCAGTTTGCAGCGAATGATTGATTGATTGATTGATTGATTGATTGATTTAGGAATCGACATCACAGCATTCAGGGCATTCCCATAAGCGCTCCGTCCCCATCCTCAACAGCCAGCGAAGAGTTCCAACACCAATAGTACCAGTAGGAATCTGATTATATGTCCGTCTCGCCTTTCCTCTGAGCGTTGAGCGTCTGCCAGATCCTCTCGTCACTCCTCGCTGTCTCATTCTTGCCAGACCATGGTAATCCATTTGCTCCTCCGAGGTGTGCACGTGCTCCCACAAGGCCGCAACCACATCTGCCTTGTCATGTATCAAAACTCCACCAAGTTCTGCAGAGCCAGCCAATCTGTCCGCCTGTTCATTTCCTAGCACACCGGCATGCCCCGGAGAAAAGATCCAGGCGATGCTTGCCACCCGTGACCTCCGAAGCGAAGCAAGCTACTCCGCACGAAGCTTGCCCGTCCTCACCCTCGTCAGCATGTTTTCTGAGTCAGTTACAATCACGATGTGTGTGTGTGTCGTATTCTCCATCCAGCGGAGAGCCGCAGTGACTGCAGCGAATGTTAGTCGGCAATCATCAAACCCGACACCATAACGTTAATCTAGTTATTCCAAACGGCTCCGGACGGAGGAGTGCAATTTTTTTTTTTCAGGGAGTGAGTGGGGTAGAGAGGGATGGGGAGTGGGAGCAAGCCTTATCCTGGTGCGAGAAAATGCATCCTTAAGACTAAATGTAATGGCAAGACAGACCAGACCCTAAGCTTTGATCGGCAGCTGGTCTAGGATCGAAGCTCCGACAGGCGAACAGTTAGCGCATTGCTTTGCTGATCCGACAGCTTCTACAGCTTGCCTTGTTCCAGTGAAGAAAGGAGATTAGTGGCTGGAAGAATCAGACGCCTCTAGAACAAAGTTACTGGTTAAGTCTATCGTCCACACGAACCCACATCAATGCCGAACCAGCTGTTACTTCAGCTAGGCGGTGTCGTCATCTGGAAGCCAAAGATTCGATTCCAACGTTGAGTAGCGCTGCCCTGCGCGCTCGTTCGCTCGCTTTGAACTCAAGCGTAGTCCATACACACTATTTTGCGTGTGGATTGGCTTTTCCGATTAACAATGTCCCTCGCGATCAGGCGAACCCACTCCGACTTCAGAGGTACTTGTAATTTACGTCCCCAAGTCAGGGACGAGTACAAGTACAACGTTGAGTAGTATAACTATCAGTTGTTATAACTGCAGGCATGGGCCCTCAACCATATCACCAAGGACTCCTATCCTGAACTATCAATGCAGATCCGCCCATGCCCTCCCTATATTGTTCACTTCTATTTCTACTTCCCCTATATGTGAGTTTTCAAGTCTCTTCCTGTTTCTTTTGCCATTTGGATTGCAGACAAAGACCTTTCTAGGTAAAATATTCTTGGGTTTCCTCAGTGTATGTCCTATCCAGTGTCAGTGTCTTTTCTTCACCTTATGTTTCACTGGGATTTGTCTAATTCTGTCCATCAGCTCCACATTGGTGATTATATCACACCATATTATTCTTGCTATTTTTCGCAGGGGCCAAAAAGGGATGTTTATAATATATATGTATTACTTTTCGTTGTTATCCACGTTTGTGGTTCATACAGTAGAACTAGCTTGATGTAGGAATTAAATAATCTAATGGTGCTCGTTTAGTTTTGTGTGAATTCCACAAATCCCCTAGTGCTATACTTGCTCCTCTAGCCTTCTGTACTTATTTTTCATGCATTTTAATGCTTATTGTTCTTTTGTTGTCAAAGATTTGCTTCATAGAAGAGATCTTGAATGAAAGAATGTATGAGAGGAAATAGAGAAGAAGGGCAGAATGTAAGAGGGGACTGCGTGCCCAATTCTAAACCCTTTAAAAATAAAGATTTTCATTCGTTCGTTCGTTCGTTGATTTCTGATTCTGATGTGTTTGTTCCATCATCTATACTACCTAAATAAGTGTGTGATTACGTCCATTGTAGTAACGTTTCATCGTGGGACAAGGGATTGTCGTTTGTTTGATATATACTTATTATCTGTGTCTTTCTTCTACGAAGTTTCCATCCTAGTTGTTGTGACCTCCCCTCTAGTGTTGTGACCTCTCATCTAGTGTTGTTTGTTGTGAAATCCCATCTGGTGTTGTTGTGACCTCCCATCTAGTGTTGTTGTGACCTCCCCTCTAGTGTTGTGACCTCTCATCTAGTGTTGTTTGTTGTGAAATCCCATCTGGTGTTGTTGTGACCTCCCATCTAGTGTTGTTGTGACCTCCCCTCTAGTGTTGTGACCTCTCATCTAGTGTTGTTTGTTGTGAAATCCCATCTGGTGTTGTTGTGACCTCCCATCTAGTGTTGTTGTGACCTCCCCTCTAGTGTTGTGACCTCTCATCTAGTGTTGTTTGTTGTGAAATCCCATCTAGTTTTGTTGTGACCTCCCATCTGGTGTTGTTGTGACCTCCAATCTGGTCTTGTTGTGACCTTCCATCTGGTCTTGTTCTGATCTCCCATCTGATGTTATTGTGAACTCCAATTTAGTGTTGTTGTGGCCTCCCATATAGTGTTGTGACCTCCCACCTAGTGTTGTGACCTCCTATCTGGTGTTGTTCTGACCTCCGTTTAGTGTTGTTGTGACCTCCCATATAGTGTTAATGTGACCTCCCATAGTGTTATTGTGACCTCCCATATAGTGTTGTTGTTACCTCCCATATGGTTTTGTTGTGACCCCCCCCCCCTCCCATATAGTGTTGTTGTGACCGCCCATATTATATTGTTGTGACCACAATATCTTCTGTTATTGTGACATCCCATATGGTGTTATTGTGACCTCTCATATGGTGTTGTTGTGACCTAAAATATAGTGTTGCTGTGACCTCTCACCTAGTGTTGTTATGACCTCACATCTAATGTTGTTTTGACCTCCAATCTAGTGTTGTTGTGGCCTCCTAAATAGAGCTGTTGTGACCTCCCAACTGGTGTTGTTGTGACCTCTCATCTAGAGTTGTTGTGTCCTCCCATCTAGTGTTATTATGACCTCCCATATAGTGTTATTGTGATCTTCCATATAGAGTTGTGACCTCCCATATAAAGTTATTGTGACCTCCCATCTGGTCTTGTTGTGACCTCCCATCTTGTGTTATTGTGACCTCCAATCTAGTGTTGTTGTGAACTCACATCTAGTGTTGTTTTACCTCCCATATAGTATTGTGACCTCTCATCTAGTGTTGTGACGTCCCATCTGGTGTTGTTGTGACCTCACATCTTGTGTTGTTGTGAACTCCCATATAGTGTTGATGTAAACCTCCAGACTAGTTTTATTGTGACCTCCCATATAGTGGTGTTGTGACCTCCCATATAGGGTTATTATTACCTCCAATCTAGTGTTGTTTTGACCTCCCATCTAGTGTTGTTATGACCTCCCATATTGAGTTGATGTGACCTCCCAACTGGTGTTGTTATGAACTCCCATCTAGTGTTGTTGTGACCTCCCATCTGGTGTTATTGTAATCTCCAATAAAGTATTGTTGTGACCTCCCATCTAGTGTTGTTGTGAACTCCCATGTAGTATTATTGTGACCTCCCATATAGTGTTATTGTGACGTCCCATATAGTGTTATTGTGACCTCCCATCTAGTGTTGTAGCCTCCCAACTAGTGTTGTTGTTACCTGCCATCTATTATTCTTGTGACATCCCATCTGATCTTGTTGTGACCTCCTATCTCGTGGTGTTGTGACACCCCCCCCCCCCCAATCTAGTGTTGTAGTGAAACACCATATAGTGTTGTGACCTTCCATCTAGTGTTGTGAACTCCCATCTGATGTTGTTGTAACCTCTCGTCTAGTGTTGTTGTGTCCTCCCATATAATGTTGTTGTGACCTCCCAACTAGTGTTGTTGTGACCTCTCATCTAGTGTTATTGTGACCTCCCAGTTGATGTGTTCACCCACCAAGTGTTATTGTGACCTCTCATATAGTGTTATTGTGACCCCTCATATAGTGTTGTTGTGACCACCCACCAAGTGTTATTGTGACCTCCCATATAGTGTTGTTATGACCTCCCATATAGTGTTGTTGTGACATCCCATATAGTGTTGTTGTGACCTCCTATATAGTTTTGTTGTGACCTCCCATATAGTGTTGTTGTGACCTCCCATATAGTGTTGTTGTGACCTCCAATATAGTGTTGTTGTGACCTCCCATATAGTGTTGTTGTGACCTTCCATAGTGTTATTGTGACCTCCTATCTTGTGTTGTTTTGAACTCTCATATACTATTGTTGTGACCACACAGCTAGTGTTGTAGTGAACTCCCACTTGTGTTGTTGTGACCTACCATATATTGTTTTTGGGATCTACCATATAGTGTTGTTGTGATCTCCCATCTGGTGTTGTTGTGACCTCCAATCTGGTGTTGTTGTGAACTCTCATTTAGTGTTGTTGTGACCTCCCATATAGTGTTGCGGTGACCACCCACCAAGTTCTATTGTGACCTCCCATATAGTGTTATTGTGACCTCCCATATAGTGTTATGCTGACCTCAAAAATAGTGTTGTTGTAACCTCCCATATATAGTTGTTGTGACTTTACATATAGTGTTGTTGTGACCTCCAATATAGTGTTGTTGTGACCACTAACCAAGTGTTATTGTGACCTCCCATCTAGTGTTATTGTTACCTTCCATGTGGTGTTGTTGTGACTTCCAATATAGTGTTGTTGTGACCTCCCAATTGGTGTTGTTGTGACCTCCCATCTGGTGTTGTTGTTAACTCACATCTGGTGTTATTGTGACCTCCAATCTAGTGTTGTTGTGAACTCACATCTAGTGTTGTTTTACCTCCCATATAGTATTGTGACCTCTCATCTAGTGTTGTGACGTCCCATCTGGTGTTGTTGTGACCTCACATCTTGTGTTGTTGTGAACTCCCATATAGTGTTGATGTAAACCTCCAGACTAGTTTTATTGTGACCTCCAATATAGTGGTGTTGTGACCTCCCATATAGGGTTATTATTACCTCCAATCTAGTGTTGTTTTGACCTCCCATCTAGTGTTGTTATGACCTCCCATATTGAGTTGATGTGACCTCCCAACTGGTGTTGTTATGAACTCCCATCTAGTGTTGTTGTGACCTCCCATCTGGTGTTATTGTAATCTCCAATAAAGTATTGTTGTGACCTCCCATCTAGTGTTGTTGTGAACTCCCATGTAGTATTATTGTGACCTCCCATATAGTGTTATTGTGACGTCCCATATAGTGTTATTGTGACCTCCCATCTAGTGTTGTAGCCTCCCAACTAGTGTTGTTGTTACCTGCCATCTATTATTCTTGTGACATCCCATCTGATCTTGTTGTGACCTCCTATCTCGTGGTGTTGTGACACCCCCCCCCCCAATCTAGTGTTGTAGTGAAACACCATATAGTGTTGTGACCTTCCATCTAGTGTTGTGAACTCCCATCTGATGTTGTTGTAACCTCTCGTCTAGTGTTGTTGTGTCCTCCCATATAATGTTGTTGTGACCTCCCAACTAGTGTTGTTGTGACCTCTCATCTAGTGTTGTTGTGACCTCCCAGTTGATGTGTTCACCCACCAAGTGTTATTGTGACCTCTCATATAGTGTTATTGTGACCCCTCATATAGTGTTGTTGTGACCACCCACCAAGTGTTATTGTGACCTCCCATATAGTGTTGTTATGACCTCCCATATAGTGTTGTTGTGACATCCCATATAGTGTTGTTGTGACCTCCTATATAGTTTTGTTGTGACCTCCCATATAGTGTTGTTGTGACCTCCCATATAGTGTTGTTGTGACCTCCAATATAGTGTTGTTGTGACCTCCCATATAGTGTTGTTGTGACCTTCCATAGTGTTATTGTGACCTCCTATCTTGTGTTGTTTTGAACTCTCATATACTATTGTTGTGACCACACAGCTAGTGTTGTAGTGAACTCCCACTTGTGTTGTTGTGACCTACCATATATTGTTTTTGGGATCTACCATATAGTGTTGTTGTGATCTCCCATCTGGTGTTGTTGTGACCTCCAATCTGGTGTTGTTGTGAACTCTCATTTAGTGTTGTTGTGACCTCCCATATAGTGTTGCGGTGACCACCCACCAAGTTCTATTGTGACCTCCCATATAGTGTTATTGTGACCTCCCATATAGTGTTATGCTGACCTCAAAAATAGTGTTGTTGTAACCTCCCATATATAGTTGTTGTGACTTTACATATAGTGTTGTTGTGACCTCCAATATAGTGTTGTTGTGACCACTAACCAAGTGTTATTGTGACCTCCCATCTAGTGTTATTGTTACCTTCCATGTGGTGTTGTTGTGACTTCCAATATAGTGTTGTTGTGACCTCCCAATTGGTGTTGTTGTGACCTCCCATCTGGTGTTGTTGTTAACTCACATCTGGTGTTATTGTGACCTCCAATCTAGTGTTGTTGTGAACTCACATCTAGTGTTGTTTTACCTCCCATATAGTATTGTGACCTCTCATCTAGTGTTGTGACGTCCCATCTGGTGTTGTTGTGACCTCACATCTTGTGTTGTTGTGAACTCCCATATAGTGTTGATGTAAACCTCCAGACTAGTTTTATTGTGACCTCCAATATAGTGGTGTTGTGACCTCCCATATAGGGTTATTATTACCTCCAATCTAGTGTTGTTTTGACCTCCCATCTAGTGTTGTTATGACCTCCCATATTGAGTTGATGTGACCTCCCAACTGGTGTTGTTATGAACTCCCATCTAGTGTTGTTGTGACCTCCCATCTGGTGTTATTGTAATCTCCAATAAAGTATTGTTGTGACCTCCCATCTAGTGTTGTTGTGAACTCCCATGTAGTATTATTGTGACCTCCCATATAGTGTTATTGTGACGTCCCATATAGTGTTATTGTGACCTCCCATCTAGTGTTGTAGCCTCCCAACTAGTGTTGTTGTTACCTGCCATCTATTATTCTTGTGACATCCCATCTGATCTTGTTGTGACCTCCTATCTCGTGGTGTTGTGACACCCCCCCCCCCCAATCTAGTGTTGTAGTGAAACACCATATAGTGTTGTGACCTTCCATCTAGTGTTGTGAACTCCCATCTGATGTTGTTGTAACCTCTCGTCTAGTGTTGTTGTGTCCTCCCATATAATGTTGTTGTGACCTCCCAACTAGTGTTGTTGTGACCTCTCATCTAGTGTTGTTGTGACCTCCCAGTTGATGTGTTCACCCACCAAGTGTTATTGTGACCTCTCATATAGTGTTATTGTGACCCCTCATATAGTGTTGTTGTGACCACCCACCAAGTGTTATTGTGACCTCCCATATAGTGTTGTTATGACCTCCCATATAGTGTTGTTGTGACATCCCATATAGTGTTGTTGTGACCTCCTATATAGTTTTGTTGTGACCTCCCATATAGTGTTGTTGTGACCTCCCATATAGTGTTGTTGTGACCTCCAATATAGTGTTGTTGTGACCTCCCATATAGTGTTGTTGTGACCTTCCATAGTGTTATTGTGACCTCCTATCTTGTGTTGTTTTGAACTCTCATATACTATTGTTGTGACCACACAGCTAGTGTTGTAGTGAACTCCCACTTGTGTTGTTGTGACCTACCATATATTGTTTTTGGGATCTACCATATAGTGTTGTTGTGATCTCCCATCTGGTGTTGTTGTGACCTCCAATCTGGTGTTGTTGTGAACTCTCATTTAGTGTTGTTGTGACCTCCCATATAGTGTTGCGGTGACCACCCACCAAGTTCTATTGTGACCTCCCATATAGTGTTATTGTGACCTCCCATATAGTGTTATGCTGACCTCAAAAATAGTGTTGTTGTAACCTCCCATATATAGTTGTTGTGACTTTACATATAGTGTTGTTGTGACCTCCAATATAGTGTTGTTGTGACCACTAACCAAGTGTTATTGTGACCTCCCATCTAGTGTTATTGTTACCTTCCATGTGGTGTTGTTGTGACTTCCAATATAGTGTTGTTGTGACCTCCCAATTGGTGTTGTTGTGACCTCCCATCTGGTGTTGTTGTTAACTCACATCTGGTGTTGTTGTGAACTCCCATCTAGTGTTGTTGCGACCTCCTATCTGGTGTTGTTGTGACCTCGTATCTGGTGTTGTTGTGGCCTCCTATCTGGTGTTGTTGTGACCTCCCATCTGGTATTGTTGTGACCTCCCATCTCGTGATGTTGTGAACTCCCATCTGGTGTTGTTGTGACCTCCCATCTAATGTTGTTGTGACCTCCCATCTGGTGTTATTGTGAGCTTCCATCTTGTGTTGTTGTGACCTAATATCTGGTGTTGTTGTGAACTCCCTTATAGTGATGCTGTGACCTCTTACATAGTAAGTGACCTCCAATATAGTGTTGTGACCTCCCATATAGTGTTGTGACTTCCCATATACTATTGTTGTGACATCCCGTATAGTTTTCTGACCTCTCATCTAGTGTTGTGACCTCCTCCTAGTGTCGTTGTTATCTCCCATCTAGGGTTGTTGTGACCTCCCATCTAGTGTTATTGTGACATCCCATATTGTGTTGTTGTGACCTCCCATCTAGTGTTGTTGTGACCTCCTATCTAGTGTAATTGTTACCTCCCATATAGTGTTATTGTGAAATCCCATATTGTGTTGTGACCTCCCATATAGTGTTATTGTGACCTCCCATATATTGTTGTTGTGACTTGTCAGAGTCTAACCCGGAGTTACAACGCGTTGTCTGTACCAACGCCAGACAATGCAACGCTGAACTATGATAAACACTACAGTTATAACGCGGCGTCGTCGACAACGCCAGCCAATCAACACTGAGCGATGCTAAGCAGTCGGGGGTCAGCTGGAACACAGCGTGAACATTGGGGGTCACGCAAGCTGACTCGAGCACAACTGACGCGTGTGCTAAAAGGCTAGTTAGACTGGCTTGGGCGCCGTACTGGACAGACGTGTGAGTGCGGCCTGAGAGTTTGTGCATGTATTGATCGATAGCCTGTATGACCGTTGGAGATGGAACGCCTGTGTGTTTGACTTGTAAGTGGGGTGCATTGATGTATTATTATATTGATGTATTGATTGCTTGTATTTATGATCTATTTGATATTGTGGATTGTGATTGCGCGACGCCTGTATTGTTTCTGATGTGTGCAGTGCGCGAATAAAGAGCGCGAATTATATCATCGGTTATTCGCCTCGCGTTATTTGATAATCATATTTAGTATCACACTTGTCAAGATACGAGCCACAGTTCTTGCTCTACGCAAGACTTTGACAAGTGCGAACGTGGGGTCTTCGTCCTCATTGGATTTGAACCGTTAAATACGAAAAGTACAGTGTTAAATAAGTCCGAACGTGGTGACTGTTGTCGAGTTTTTGAATCAATTGTTTGTATAAAGTGCGAGTTTTGAACAAATGCGAGCGTGTAGGTAATAAATTAACAGATAAATACTATCTTTCGGGTTGATTTATTGGAACCATAAGTGCGTCTTTGGACTTAATAAATTCCAACCGATTTAGTGAAGTAGACAAAAACAAAAATGGCGGCCATGTCCTTGAATGTCATTGAATAGAAGTAGTGTAAGCGGAAAGTCTGGAAAGTGTGAAAAGAGAGTTGTTGAGTGTGGTGAAACGACTAACAACAATACTTGACGACATACAAACCTACAAAAATTTAAGTTTTACATACACCACACACTTGCACATGTTCTAATTTCTCTTGCTCCAAAAATAACAGGTTGTTTGGTGTCATCTACACCTGTCCCTTGTAAACTCCGAATTTTTTGTCGACCTGAATTAAAAACCAGTGTGGTTTCGGGCAGTACTGAGCAGCCATTGTCCGACACATTGTCTCTGGAGTATTTGAGTATAAAATTTTTCTTTCTTCCTTATACTTTCGTTCATCAGGCCTAAACATAAGCTGTAATGTTAAGTACTGTAAACTTTTGAACTTAAATTACTAACACCATTATTAATTGTGAACGTGATGAGAGAGCAGCCGAAAGATCTTTGAAAGTTAAACAGGCAGAGTCAGACGCTGCTTTAAAACTTAAGCAAGCAGAAACAGAAGCAGAAATAAGAAAAGCTGAAATTTTAGCCCAAACCAAGAAAGAAGAGCTTGAAGTACAGCTAAAAATTGAACAGCTGAAAGCAGAAACTTCCAAAGAAAAGGAAGATAGAAAATCTGACAAAGATCAGCCATACAAGAAATACCAAGGGCTGATTAAAAGTTACACCACAGGTGATTGCATAGCATCTTTCACACAAAATTTTGAATGTATTATGGATCATTACCAGATCCCAAAGTCAGAATGGAGTATAATATACATGAGAAGTCTTTCTAGAGAATCTCTGAAAGTGATAGAGTCTATTCCAAATGACCTGAAGAAAGATTATCAGTATATTAAGACAAAAATTATGTCTCATTTTCTGCTAGATGAAGCAGGCTACAGAGAACAGTTTGGTAAATTGTCTCCTAAACCAACACAAACGTTCTCTGATTACATCTAAGAAATACAGAATGTTTTTTCTAAGTGGCTGTCAGCAGCCAAAGTGAATGGTAATTTTGATAGATTGACAGGTCTTATTTTGAGAGATAAAATTATCACATCTCTCCCACCTCTATTTTCGAAATTTCTATTAGAATGTCAGTGTGAATGTGTACAACAGATTGAAAGTCGTGGCTCAGGTTATTTTTCAGCCAATAAACAATGTTTCATTACTGGTCTGACTAGCACAGACTTTGTAGCAGCCGCTACATATGATAAATCTAAGTCAGTGCCCTACAACAAACAAAAGCCCTATAGGCAATCTGCTGAACAGTTTGACCAATGCAAATATTGCTATTTGTCACACAACGGAAGTGAAATGTGTGACCAACATCCTGGATACATGTCTTACTTACAAAACTACATAGCGAAGCAAGACAAAGAAAGAAAGATATACATACGAGTCACCAAATGCTTCCTTTGTAAGGCGTACGACCATTGGCGGAAAGATTGTAAAGCCAAAGCTATGTCCAGAAAGGCTAATGCAGCCATGATTGATAGTTCTTCCTCAGAAGATGAAAGTGTAGAAGATCACCCTGTAAACGCAGCACATTCTATTGATGTGTTTCAACACGACAAATGTACTATCTGTGATCAATTTCATGAGGATGGCATTTTGACATGCGGCCATTCCATACCTGTTACAAATGAGGAAGCCAATTTAGTAGTCAACTCCCAAGGTAAATTAAATATCCACCATGGGTATATTAATGGTAGAGCTGCCACCGTTTTACGTGATAGCGGCAGTACCCTCATTGGCATTAAGAGAGACTATATCTTACCATCACAATATAGTGGTAAATATGTTACATGCAGAACTTTCTCGGGTAACATCGAGAGATACCTGCTTGCGTGGGCATACATAAGTACACCATTTCTTACATGAAAGGTCAAATGCGCAGCATTAACCAATCCTTGTTGCGATGTCATCATTGGTAATCTTCCTGAGGTAAATGATATGCCACATGACAGTATTATATCCACTGTCACTTGTAACATTGATAATACCATTTCACCTTCATCACAAATCACCATTCATGTTGTATTACCACCTGTAAATGAATGTATGTATGCCAATTCGGCAACGCCAGCACATGAATGTAGTTGTGTGAATGTAACACCAAGTTGTAATGTAAATGATAACCTTGATATTACAAATGCAGAAACCAGATCTACTGCTCAAATGCAAGATCGAATCGAACAGACAGAGGCTTTACAGCTAATAAGCCCAGTTGTAACATCTCCTCAAACAACCAGGGAGAAATTTATAACAGCTCAAAAAGCCGATCGTTCTCTGCAGAAGTATTTTAAACTAATAGGCCAAAAGCCACGAGTAGCAAAGAACGCTAAATGGTATTTTGCTCTGAAAAACGGAATTCTGACACGGTACTATACCAAAGGTTCTAGCACTACAGAACAAACGGTGCTACCTTCAGAAAACCGCAACCAAGCATTACAGCTAGCGCATGACATACCCTTTGCAGGGCATATGGCGTATGCTAAAACACGAGCAAGGTTACTTACTCAATTCTATTGGCCTAAATTTTGCAGTGATACCAAACTGTATTGCAGATAGTGTGACATCTGCCAAAAGCTTGTTAAAAAGGGGAAACACCCGCAAGCAGAACTGCAATTCACTGATTTGGCAAGTAGACCGTTTGAAAAGATCTCGGTCGATATAGTTGGTCCTCTTAACTACGTAACATAGAGAGGAAACAAATATATTGTAACAATAATTGATTTATGTAGTCGGTGGCCAGAAGCCATTCCGATGAAGAACATAACTTCCAAAGACATCATGGAAGTATTCTTCCATATTTTTGCAAGGGTTGGATTCCCTGATACCATCCTTTCAGATCGGGGTAGTCAGTTTATTGCCGCAGCTACACAAGCCTTTACTAAGATGTTGGGGGTGAAGCAATGTTTTAAAAGCCCGTACCACCCACACTCCACGGGTATCATAGAAAAGATTAACGGCGATCTTAACATATGCTCTCAAAAGTAACCCAAGAACATCCCGAAGATTGGGACACGTATTTACCTGCTATTTTATTTGCATATAGGGAAGTGCCACATTCCAGCACTGGATTCTCACCATTTGAAATTGTATATGGTGCCAAACCACGCGGCCCATTATCTTTGTACCAGTCTATGCTGACTGAAAGTAAAACTATATCTACACCCATTTCATCGTATGAACATGTAACATCATTGCGCGATATAATCATGAGATCATGTGTGTTAGCGAAAGAAGCACTACAAAAATCTGGTGCTATCTACCGACAATACGCTAACAGAGGAAATAGAACAATTACTCTGACGCCAGGACAGGACGTTCTTCTTCTGTTGCCAAGTGACAGACATCTTCTCACAGACTCATGGCAAGGACCGTTTAAAGTGTTACGACAAATTTCGACAGTAGATTACGAAATTGCAATTAGGGACAAACACAATATTTTTCATATTAACATGCTTAAACCATATTACCACAGGGACGACGAACAAGTAGAGACTACAGCAAGCACAACAATAGTGGACCAGACAGACGACATCGATACTGACGAGATACCAACACCAGTACTGGACACGCCAACCAACCTACAGGACATAAAGGTAAATCCCAAGCTGACGCAGACACAGACCGACAGTTGCAGACAAGTATTACAAGAATACAGTACAATTTTTTCTAACAACCCAGGACAGACAGACTTAGTGCATCATCATATTATTTTGACGTCTGACATCCCAATAAAATGCAGACCATATTCCACTCCGATACACTACAAAGACAAATTACACCAAGAAATTATTGATTTAGAAGCAAACCATATCATCCAACGTTCACAATCATATTTTTGTTCACCGATTGTCATTGTGAGAAAAAGGGACAACACAATAAGACTCTGTGTTGACTATAGGAAACTCAACAGCATTAGACAGTTGGATTTAGAACCAATGAGCAACTGTGAAGACATACTAACTGAACTGAATGATTCACGTTACTTTACTAAACTTGACATGACAAAAGGTTACTGGCAAATACCTGTACATGCTGACAGCATATATCTGACAGCATTTGCCACACCCTGGGGACTAAACGAATGGTGCAAGTTGCCATTCGGGCTAGTTAATGCTCCAGCAACATTTGTCAGAATGACAAGACGACTTTTGACAGGCATTTCTAACATCATTTGGTACATGGACGACATATGCATACATACAAAGAACATGACAGACCACATAACAGCACTACAGCAGACATTCGACAGGATTAGACAACATGGACTGACAATAAAACCATCCAAAGTTGATATAGCCTTTCAAGAAATTTCATTTTTGGGATATAAGATCTCAAATGGCTTTATATCGACTGACGATAACATCATGTTTAGAATTTTGAAACTGTCGCTTCCGACAACCAAGAAAGAGTTGCGAAGTGTGTTAGGTCTTTTGAATTATTATAGACAATTTATTCCTCATTTTGCTGAATTGACCAAATGTTTCACTGATTTACTAACAAACAAACATCCTAATGTCATTGTAAACAGCGAATGTTTAAGGCCTGCATTTGCGAAAGTACTATCTTATTTTTTCAGTGAACCTATTCTAAAATTACCCGATCTTAGCACTGTTTTTAGGCTAAGATGCGATGCGAGCTCCGTAGCCATTGGAGGGGTACTGCTTCAAGAGCACGACCAAATATTGTACCCTGTATACTACGTCTCTCGGAAATTGAACACCAGTGAACGAAATTACAGCACGCCGGAACTGGAAGCCCTCGCTCTTGTGTTCTCGGTACGTAAACTTTCAAAATTTCTTTTAGGTAAACACTTCATTATAGAAACAGACAATAGTCCGTTGACATATATCACCAGTGGAACCCCAAGTAACCACAGAGTGGCAAGATGGTCCCTTCTTCTGCAGGATTATAGCTTCGAAATCAGACATATAAGAGGTTCACATAACTCACTGGCCGATCTTCTATCTAGATGTCCATACGACTCACCCAATAGCCAGGTAACACCCGAGCACATTGCAGATGGTGTATAAACTGCAAATTAAATGGTGCTCAACACCACAGCCAATTGTGACATAATGTCAGTTACGCTGTGAAGAACGGTGTGATAGGGAAGATTTAATCTCCCATTGTAAATAAATTGTGTACATACTATTATTATTATGCGAATGAATGTGTCGTATAATTGTGAGAGTTGTGAAAGAATGCCATTAGTATTGTAAATATGTAATATTATAAGAAATAGGCACCAAAAGTGTCACAGGACAGTACTACAGGACCCAAAGACTTACCGAGCTTGAACAGCGTCAAGTAATCCTGAGTACATCTACAAAGATGGTCCACGACGTTTTAACAAGTACGAATGATGACCATGACAACCTAATCCGAGAAAAAGACGGAAGAAGATATCCAACAGCTGATGACAAGAACTGGGTGCTCCGTATATTTAAAGTCCATCTAAAACGGAAGACCTTGATGTGAATGTCAACATAACACATGTGTACAACAACACAGCTCTACACTTCCGTTATATTTGCATATTAATTTGAAAGTTAGTAGACGATACTAAAATGTCTATAAATTTATGACAATTGTATGAAAATCTGGGTATGAAACATTTCCATATACGAAATTGTATATGTCGCGTTTTGTTAGATGTAATCTCAGCATCGTAGCTTGATTTACTTTTTCACAATAGTGACCTTTTGTGCACTTTTGTCAATAAGTATCAAATTATGACACTAAGAAAGGAAATGTTACTTGTAATTTATTTTGTTGAAAGCATAATAAAATTACTGTCCCTAACTTTTGTACAATAACTAAGGGACATAACTAAAAATTGTTGGTGATGTGTGAATATGTATTGAAACTACCATGTTTGCCTAATGAGTAACACGTCAATGTGACGTCATGTGTATATGGGGAAACTTGCCAAAACTGAAGACCTTCATTGGATATTCTATGAGATAAGGGTAGATGTCCAATGTCGGAGTTATCTTATAGGTAGATACTCACAGGCTGACCTGATTATTTGTAATTTTTGTTTTTGGTTGAGAGGTAGGGGCAAGTTAGCCATAACCTACCGGACTGGCTGTGTCTCAGCGAGGTAAAATCCATGGAATTGATTGTACTTGACAAGTATGCTTGATGGGTAGGCATGGAGATTGTATGCATATTGTTTACTAATCACCTGTACATGTTAAGAAAAACCAAAGATTTACGTCAGATGAAGTGCAAAGTTCGATTCTGACAAGATAAATAACAGCTATATAGAGTACATGAAAGGAAAACCTTTCATGAGAAAAGGGGGGGGGGGGAGAATGTCAGAGTCTCACCCGGAGTTACAACGCGTTGTCTGTACCAACGCCAGACAATGCAACGCTGAACTATGATAAACACTACAGTTATAACGCGGCGTCGTCGACAACGCCAGCCAATCAACACTGAGCGATGCTAAGCAGTCGGGGGTCAGCTGGAACACAGCGTGAACATTGGGGGTCACGCAAGCTGACTCGAGCACAACTGACGCGTGTGCTAAAAGGCTAGTTAGACTGGCTTGGGCGCCGTACTGGACAGACGTGTGAGTGCGGCCTGAGAGTTTGTGCATGTATTGATCGATAGCCTGTATGACCGTTGGAGATGGAACGCCTGTGTGTTTGACTTGTAAGTGGGGTGCATTGATGTATTATTATATTGATGTATTGATTGCTTGTATTTATGATCTATTTGATATTGTGGATTGTGATTGCGCGACGCCTGTATTGTTTCTGATGTGTGCAGTGCGCGAATAAAGAGCGCGAATTATATCATCGGTTATTCGCCTCGCGTTATTTGATAATCATATTTAGTATCACACTTGTCAAGATACGAGCCACAGTTCTTGCTCTACGCAAGACTTTGACAGACTTCCCTTCTAGTGTTGTGACCTCCCATCTAGTGTTGTTGTGACATCCCATCTAGTGTTGTTGTGACCTCCCATCTAGTGTTGTTGTTACCTCCTATCTGGTGTAGTTGTGAACTCTCATATACTGTTTTTGTGACCACCCCTCTAGTGTTGTTTTGAGCTCCCATATAGTGTTGTGACCTTCCATATAGTTTTGTGACCTCCCATATAGTGTTTTTATTACCTCCCATACAGTGTTGTGACCTCCCATCTAGTATTGTTGTGACCTCCCATCTAGTGTTGTTATGACCTCTCATCTAGTGTTATTGTTACCTCCCATTTAGTGTTATTGTGAACTTGCATTTAGTGTTATTGTGAACTACCATATAGTGTTGTTGTGACCTCTCAACTAGTTTTGTTGTGACCTCCCATCTAGTGTTATTGTGACCTCCCATCTAGTTTTATTGTGAATTCCCATCTAGTGTTGTTGTGACCTGCCATCTGGTGTTGTTTTGACCTCAATTCTAATGTTGTTGTGACATCCCATCCAGTGTTGTTTTGACATCCGATCTAGTGTTGTTTTGATCTCCCATCTAGTGTTGTTGTGACCTCCCATCTAGTGTTGTTTTGTCCTCCCATCTAGTGTTGTTTTGATCTCCCATCTAGTGTTGTTGTGACCTCCTATCTAGTGTTGTTTTAACTTCCCATCCAATGTTGTTGTGACCTCTTATCGTTGGTTGTTGTGACATCCCATCTAGTGTTGTTTTGATCTCCCATCTAGTGTTGTGACCTCCCATCTAGTGTTGTTTTAACATCCCATCTAATGTTGTTAAGACCTCCCATCTAATGTTCTTGTTACATACCTTATAGTGTTGTTGTGACCTCCCACTTAGTGTTGTTAAGATTTCCCATCTATTGTTGTGACCTCCCACTTAGTGTTGTTTTGGCTAAGCTTATTGTGTTGTGACCTCCCATCTAGTGTTGTTTTGACCTCCCATCTGGTGTTGTTGTGACTTCCCATCTTGTGTTGTGACCTCCCATCTTGTGTTGTAACCTCCAATCTAGAGTTGTGACCTCCCACTTAGTGTTGTTAAGATTTCCCATCTAGTGTTGTGACCTCCCATCTAGTGTTGTTTTGGTTAAGCTTATTGTGTTGTGACCTCCCATCTAGTGTTGTTTTGACCTTCCATCTAGTATTGTTGTGACTTCCCATCTTGTGTTGTGACCTCCCATCATGTGTTGTAACCTCCAATTTAGTGTTGTGACCTCCCATCTAGTGTTGCAACCTCCCATCTAGTGTTGTTGTGACCTCCCATCTAGTGTTGTGGCAACCTCCAATCTAGTGTTGTTGTGACCTCCCATCTAGTGTTGTTGTGACTTCCCATCTAGTGTTCTTGCAACCTCCCATCTAGTGTTGTTGTGACCTTCCCATCTAGTGTTGTTGTGACCTCCCATCTAGTGTTGTGACCTCCCATCTAGTGTTGTTGCAACCTCCAATCTAGTGTTGTTGTGACCTCCCATCTCGTGTTTTTGCAATCTCCAATCTAGTGTTGTTTATCTCATAATTGCTTTTCATTGGCATCTTGTATTATCTCCAGAAAATTTAGTGCTTAATATTTTCTCAGGAACTGACAGTAACATTATTCCCCTATAATTTCGACACTCCATCTAGTGTTGCAACCTCCAATCTAGTGTTGTTGTGACCTCCCATCTAGTGTTGTTTTAACATCCCATCTAATGTTGTTGTGACCTCCCATCTAATGTTGTTGTGACATCTTATCTAGTGTTGTTGTGACCTCCCATCTAGTGTTGTTGTGACATCTCATCTAGTGTTGTTGTGACCTCCCATCTAGTGTTGTTGTGACCTCCCATCTAGTGTTGTTGTGACCTCTTATCTAATGTTGTTGTGAAATCTCATCTAGTGTTGTTGTGACCTCCCATCTAGTGTTGTTGTGACCTCCCATCTAGTGTTGTTGTGACCTCCCATTTAGTGTTGTTTTAACATCCCATCTAATGTTGTTGTGACCTCCCATCTAATGTTGTGACATCCCATCTAGTGTTGCTGTGACCTCCCATCTAGTGTTGTTGGGACCTCCCATCTAGTATTGTTGTGGCCTCACATCTAGTGTTGTTGCAACTCAAATCTAGTGTTGTTGTTATCTCCCATCTAGTGTTGTGACCTTCAATCTAGTGTCGGTGTGACCTCCCATCTAGTGTTGTTGTGACCTCCCATCTAGTGTTATTGTGACCTCCCATCTGTTGTTTGTCCATCAAGAATGATTATGACCATTCATTTCATCCAGTGGGGTTGAAAGTATGGAGCCGTGAGTTCTAAGATGGCTGATAAGGCTTATTTTGGCTCGAAATGTTCTTTGACAATGAGGACAAAGAATGCTCGACGTTTCTGGAGGAGGATTTTCTGCAGTGGTTTTTCTGTTCTGTCTTTTCTTCACAGCTCTTGCAGTCCTGGTTGCCTAACAAGTGACTGCACCCTTGCGTAATGATGCACGCCACGAATTTCGGTCTCTGGCTGCAGTCTCCCAGGTGTCATGATGAATTCCAAAAGCATTCAGTGAGATTTTCAGAGTGTCTTTAAAGCGTTTCCTCTGGCCGCCTTGGGAGCGTTTACCACAACACAACTCGCCGTAAAACATTCGTTTAGGGAGCCTGTGATCTGGCATGCGAGTCAAGTGACCAGCCCAGCGAATCTGATTCTTCATTAGTAGATTGTGGATGCTGGGCATGGACGCTTTTCCTAGGACTTCAGTGTCTGGGATCTTGTCTTGCCATTTAATCTTCAGTAACTTCCTAAGGCAGACTGTGTGGAAGTGGTTTAATTTTCTAGTGTGTTGCTGATAAACAGTCCAGGTTTCACAAGCATATAGCAGTGTGGATAATACAATTGCTTTGTAGACTTTCAGCTTTGTTTGCAGGCTTATTCCATTTCTGTCCCATACATTCTTGTACAGTCTGCCAAAGGCTGCGCTGGCCTTGGAGATTCTTTCATTCACTTCATCATCAATTGTGGCAACTTGTGACACAGTGCTGCTAAGATAGGTGAATTTGTCTGTAGCATGATGGAACAGAATTCCACATTTCCAGTCCGACACATTTCATGAAGATACTTTAAGTCTTAACGGGGACCATCCCAAAAGTATAAGGGCTATTCTTAGATCGTATGTTCTAGAACGAGTTGGGGGAGGCGGCGGTATGCACTTGTCTTTTGATTGGTTCATAATTAATGAGCCCACGCTATTCCTGGGCCATATTTTAAAATCTAATTAGTAGGAGTAATTCCACCGAGAGCGGTCGCTAGTGTGATGTGATGACCCAAAAATGCCCTTAAAGATTCAATAATATATTGTTCTCTGGACAGCAGGTACCACTTTAAAACATACTTTAATGTAGTAGTTGTGCCTGATAAACGAATGAGAATAATGTATGAGTATTTTATGAATAAAATGTGAAAGTGGAAAACCTAACTTCTGTGCGCCAGAATTCTGAACACTGCATCTTCCACCTTGACACGTCTTTCACGCTGTATACTCCAAATGCATATCAATCCCTTGTTGTGACTGGTTGCGTATGCTTGATGAATGTATGACAAACTCATGCAGATTCGCAAACCAAAACCCCTTGTGCATTCTTCATGCCTGGGATGACTTATTCTTAAATCAACTGTACCTTTGCTCTCGTGTGAGTTAACAAATGGCAGTTTGGATTGGAATGAGTGATGTAAACATGTACAAGTTCCTTGGTAAAAAGCTGAAAATGATGGAGTGAGTGAGTTGGTGATTTAATAAATAGCCTCTCACATCTAGTGGAAGGAAAGATGCTTCAAATATCCATATGTAAACAGGTTGTGTGTGGCACGCCAGAATTGCTAAGTCCATGTGATGCCTGGTGAGTATATGCTCAAGAGAGTTAATACAAGTTCTCTCTGCAGCATTACACTGTTACCTTTACTGTTGGATGGTTCATATAAACAAGTTCCTAAGAGAACCATAGGTGTGTGAACCTGTGTCTTAGTTGGCTGAATATAATGTATAGCTCATGCAAATTTACAAGGACTAAACATGTTTTTCCACATATGTGCTTGGTGCATATGTGAACAATTGTGTATGCAATTGAGCTTCTGTTACCTACTGTAGTAGACATGAAAATTACTCAGTGGGGAAAGAGCACATGATGATGATGATGTACCTGTGAGACAAGTCTGGTGAAAAAGGGGTGAGGTCTGGCATTGCTGTGTGAATGTGGAATAGGACATTCAGGCACCAACATCACAGCCATAGGAATGGATGTCTGGTCTGCTAATTGGGTAAATGCCATTAGTTAATACATATTGCATATTGCAGTTGTAAATGCCTATTTTCCATTTCCCTTCACAATGCCTGCCCCATGTTGCTATGTCACAATGATTGCTGTACTGTGTCTGGTCCTCCTTGTGCCCAGGTTTACTGTGGTTCAAACATGGTGGAACTTGGACCACATAAATGCTTGTAATTGTGTTAAGCTACCCTGTCTCAGCATATGGTCTTGTGATTACCACAGTACATCAGAGTGAAATACACGGTATCATCAAACCAGGAGAGGTGTCTTTGGTCAACATCCTCCCTGAACATCCCCATCCCCAATCTGTGTCTGTTGATGTATAATAACATTATCTTTTAACATATGTAAAGAGATGTTGTGCCATTTTATATGTCAACAGAGAACAGTATGGTGGAGAGGCAATCCATATATCATCTGGGACAACTCACCAGAAGTCCTAGATCCAGATGTGACTCCCTATCAAAATGTGGGAATATCAAGAAGAGTTTTCTCTCAGCTCAACAGCTGAATGCATAAATGGGAGCAAAACACAATCTGAAGCACTACCAATGTGGTGAACTGGACAGTGATCTTTGATTCAATCAAATGTCCACTGAGAACAACATCAAGGAACATTCAGAGTCAACTTGTGTCGTAATTTGGGAGTGTTTGTTTATCTAAGACAAAACTTAGAAAATATCCAGCCTGATACTCACACAGTGATTGAAGAATGTGACTTGAAGTGTAGGTGAGATTGGACTGACTGAGGGGCTGCAGTATATTGGATTTTGTTCCTATCTCTGGGTTTCTTCAGCAAGTCATGTTCTGCATGTACCGAGTATACATCTCCCAATGTCAGGAGAGTGTTATCCTCAACTTTTGAAGTATCCCAGTACCAGCAGTCACAGACAGTCTGATCAACGGTGAGATGCAGTACCATATCATCATACCAAATCTTGTCTTCAAGAGGAATGAATCTGCCATGAAGCTTATTCTGGGGAAGCTGCTAACTGGAGCTAGTCCAACATCCATGCTGATGATAAAAGGATCCAACAGACCCAGAGCAGTAGTTTCTTCCATGAGTTGCCCATGGATAGGATTTCCTAAATTCCCAAGAGTCAGGAAATGATGATAGATACAGATACTGTAACGGAATGGTGTAGTGGTAATTAGAGAGGAGAGGTGGAGGAGAGTTATTGGCTGGTGGAGTAAATAAGAAGTGTTGTATCTTGTTTATTAACCTGCATGTATGACATATTTTATGCATTTTCTATGCAATGATTGAAATGTTGACATGACAGGGGATGAGACAATGGTCATCACTGAATTCACCATCAACTCAATAAATTGTGTATTTTATGAATCAGTTTTAAGTACATGTCTTAAGAGAATTTCTTGTACAGTTGCTGTCAAGTGTTGTCTCTGGTGACTGTCTTAAGTGCTGTGGTTGGTTATACATATTGTGAAAAGTCCTGTATAGATGTTGTCAAGTATCACATGATGTCTATCTTGTACAATTGTGGTGTAACAATTCCTTGTGAATGTATGTTCCACTTTTGTCAAGAACCTGTCATGTAGATGTCTTGTCCAACAGATGTAATGTACCGTTATTGTTGAAGTGTGTTTGTCTACAAATAAATACATGAGTCCTAAAGTCCTAAAGACTAATTGAACTGATATAGGTCACAAAATGACAAAAAATATAGGGAATGATCCATGTGACGGACGAACAGCACCCTGGCAACATTATGTTGAGTGAGAGGGATCCTCAGTTGTACAGGCGCTAACAGTTCAGATCTTCTCTGGCCTTGGGTGAACTATTTTACTTCTTTTATAAATTTCTGTGTAGATACATAGTGGTCTCACAGTGGGGGTTTGAGCCAAAAGAAGAAAAATGTTCTCCAAAAAACAGGCTATTGCGGGAATGATTAGCTCATTTGAGTGACCTCTAGACAAAACGTGCTAAATCATAACCTTTATCTTGTTATGTAATATTCAAGATATATCTCCAGAGAACACTACAAACTAGGTCCTCTGTCATCATCAAATAATTTGTCACATAACTGGTAGGCTCTTTCCGGGATATAAACCCTGGGAAAACCTGGTCACATAACTGGGTTTGCTCTTTCCAGGAAATAAACCCTGGGAAAAAGAACACTCGTCTCGGATTAAACCCTGGTAATAACCTGCTAGGGGCTCACATACCTGTTGCCCTGATGACGGGATACAAACCTTGGGCATACCCTGCATAGGACTCACTTTTGGGATCTCTATGTTGGTATTAAAATCCGGGGTGACCTCTCGCAAATCAGACCCAATTCTTGAAGGTTTTATGGTGTTGTTTAATGGACCATGTCTCTTATATGAGGGCAACTGTCCAGACATGTAAACCCACAATAAATCTCTAGAAGGTTTGATTTCATTAATAGTGATAATATTGCATGTATCACTGTTTTAATATATCAGTTAGGATTCAATGTAGCAAACTGAAGATGGTGTATAAATATCTTATGGGTCAACATAATTGCTTGTATCCATGATATTTGTTTTTCTCAGAATGATATGATTTATTAGCTTGTCAATATTGTTGTATAATTTTGTGCATGCTGGTTGTTCAATATATGTATCCAAAAATTAAGGTACCTGAAACACCAGAGAACACAAATTATTTTAAATATAACTGAGACAGCTAGTACAGGGAAAAATTAATTTTTGTCCCTGAAATTAAGACACTTGATCCAGTAAATGAATATGGGGCCTATTCCATCACAAAATTAATTGCTGGCATGGGTGAGAGAGGGGAAATATTGTTGTAAATACAACATTTTTAATGTCACCACATCACATAAAATAACAACTCCTTATATTCTCTTCTCCCCATAACATGCTTGCAACACTGAGAGTAGAGAGTGTGAACCCTGATGGAAAATTTGGGCAACCATTAAGACACCTCACTGACAATCTCTCTCGGTGATAGTCAGTATTCGTACCGGCTAATGTCCAGTGTCGATTCGACATCTGGGTTTATTCTTCAGTTGTGTAACCCTGTCAGTGGTCCTGATCAAGCTACTGCGCGTGAGCACAATTGAATCTCCAGGAGAAAACACCCTTATCAACTCCGTCACTTGCCATTTCTGAAGTAGTGGTATTATTAAGCGTACTTGATACGTAATGGACGAGAGGAAGGGAAGATTCTACCTGATGTCATGGGCGGTCATATAAAACCGACCACAGTCTGGTGTCTATAAGACATTAGTCTATTGTTCGATGGTGTAATCTCTCTGGTGTACTAGGATCCATGTCGCCAGGAGTTAACTCATTGAATCTCCAGGAAGGCCATCAAAATAACTGGACCCCTAGCCATTCATATGGAAGTGGAGAGCATATGCAAATTATGTGTCCAGGAAACGATGGATAACCAACCTGATGTCATTGGCATATCATACGACTAGGAGCATAACGTGGACAACCTGAAAAATTTCATGAAGAGATAAAACAGGATCCGTCTCCGACGTCGGCCGTCAATTCATCCTCAGTTGAGAAAGCGTTTCTGCCTGCAAAATGGTGGAGATTAAAGGACGGACAAAGTTGAGTACAACTGATGTCATTCCCCTTTTTCATTCTCAATTGGGAAGACTTTTCTGCCGGAAGAAGGTAGGAATGTAAATAAGGATTACTGTCTCCAAACAGTTAACTCTTATATGGTAGAGCTCACTGCAATTCCAGCAGCTGACACTCTATACACAATGTCTGCGACAGTGGACTAACGAAAGATCACTGTTCTCAAAAACAGCTGACTACTTTCAAGATAAAGATCCCTGCACTCCAGCAGTCGACTCTTTATATAATAAGAACCATGCATTATGCAGGGGAATCTTATATTATTACTGAGATGCGAGGTATATTCACAAGACCTGGCCAGTCCTATCCTCAAAGTCAGTAAAATTGCTTCCAAAATTCCAGTCAATATTGGTAACTAAGAAGCTAACCCACATAATCACACACCTTCAAAGGTGGCTGTGATAATGACGGACTTCTCTATGGCTGAGAGGATTCGCCCAATTCGCCAATAGTAAACGTTTTGCTCATGTGGGAGAGAAAGAACGGATACATCCCAGTCACTCAAAAGCACTTCGCTAAAGCATGGCTGAAGACAACTAGTTGGAACCTCCACCTGGACTTCTATATTAGTAGTAGTAGATGTCAAAGTCTAATTGCATCTACAAATTCAGTTGCTGCGTTGGAAACAGCTTAAATAGCAACTAAGGAGAGAAAATGCTGTCACTTCTCACAACACATCAAAATAGAGGCATAACGGAATGAGAGAATCTCAACCGACAAGCACCTCTAAATCTATGGTAAGACTACAGAAATAAGTCAAGGAAATATAATGGGAAATTGCTACCATCTGCAAACACAAGAGGCTTATTGGAAAGGTAGACCCTGTGTCCAACGCTAACCAAATTTACAATAGTGGATTTTAGCCTTGACAAGTTTTGCAGCGGCTGCTATACAGTTCACCCGGAAGTGATTGTCGTTGCTCCGGTGATGATCAACAATTTTAACCCAGTTCCAAATGCCAAGATTACTGTTGGAGAAAGTGTTCAGTTAAATACACTCTCACAGGATTATCGTTCTCCAGTGGCGAAGGGAAGAATGAAGTTCTGATAAGGTGAAAAGTTGAGAGATCCATGGAATGCAACCATTCTCTCTAAACGTCATCTAGAAGTTGGCTTAATTGCAAGGCCATTACTTCACATAATGAATCTCTATGGAACATTCATACATTACGAAATGGTGTGACTCAGAGAGATCATTTATCACAACAGGAAATATAGCAAGGATGTCAGCAGTGGAACACTGTCAGAGGTAAATAGAAGAGCAGTTCACAGATGAGTGGAGTCAGGACTCTTGATGCTCCCAGTGACTTAAAGGAACATAATGCAGGGCTAACTTCATAGTCTTCGCGTTTGCCACCAAATTCATCAACAGATGCAATGTTGGGGCAGATTTTTTTTTTAAAGGAGAAAAATCACTGAGTTCCAATTGTACTACTCTAGTAGGGTAAAGGGAGACAGGGAGTAATTGACAAAACCACCTAAGGGATCTGGGAACTGTGGATTCTGCGATCATCTGTCATTCCTATGAAAGATTTAAGAGAGGGGCCATGTAGCATGATGGAACAGAATTCCACATTTCCAGTCCGACACATTTCATGAAGATACTTTAAGTCTTAACGGGGACCATCCCAAAAGTATAAGGGCTATTCTTAGATCGTATGTTCTAGAACGAGTTGGGGGAGGCGGCGGTATGCACTTGTCTTTTGATTGGTTCATAATTAATAAGCCCACGCTATTCCTGGGCCATATTTTAAAATCTAATTAGTAGGAGCGGGAATTCCACCGAGAGCGGTCGCTAGTGTGATGTGATGACCCAAAAATGCCCTTAAAGATTCAATAATATATTGTTCTCTGGACAGCAGGTACCACTTTAAAACATACTTTAATGTAGTAGTTGTGCCTGATAAACGAATGAGAATAATGTATGAGTATTTTATGAATAAAATGTGAAAGTGGAAAACCTAACTTCTGTGCGCCAGAATTCTGAACACTGCATCTTCCACCTTGACACGTCTTTCACGCTGTATACTCCAAATGCATATCAATCCCTTGTTGTGACTGGTTGCGCATGCTTGATGAATGTATGACAAACTCATGCAGATTCGCAAACCAAAACCCCTTGTGCATTCTTCATGCCTGGGATGACTTATTCTTAAATCAACTGTACCTTTGCTCTCGTGTGAGTTAACAAATGGCAGTTTGGATTGGAATGAGTGATGTAAACATGTACAAGTTCCTTGGTAAAAAGCTGAAAATGATGGAGTGAGTGAGTTGGTGATTTAATAAATAGCCTCTCACATCTAGTGGAAGGAAAGATGCTTCAAATATCCATATGTAAACAGGTTGTGTGTGGCACGCCAGAATTGCTAAGTCCATGTGATGCCTGGTGAGTATATGCTCAAGAGAGTTAATACAAGTTCTCTCTGCAGCATTACACTGTTACCTTTACTGTTGGATGGTTCATATAAACAAGTTCCTAAGAGAACCATAGGTGTGTGAACCTGTGTCTTAGTTGGCTGAATATAATGTATAGCTCATGCAAATTTACAAGGACTAAACATGTTTTTCCACATATGTGCTTGGTGCATATGTGAACAATTGTGTATGCAATTGAGCTTCTGTTACCTACTGTAGTAGACATGAAAATTACTCAGTGGGGAAAGAGCACATGATGATGATGATGTACCTGTGAGACAAGTCTGGTGAAAAAGGGGTGAGGTCTGGCATTGCTGTGTGAATGTGGAATAGGACATTCAGGCACCAACATCACAGCCATAGGAATGGATGTCTGGTCTGCTAATTGGGTAAATGCCATTAGTTAATACATATTGCATATTGCAGTTGTAAATGCCTATTTTCCATTTCCCTTCACAATGCCTGTCCCATGTTGCTATGTCACAATGATTGCTGTACTGTGTCTGGTCCTCCTTGTGCCCAGGTTTACTGTGGTTCAAACATGGTGGAACTTGGACCACATAAATGCTTGTAATTGTGTTAAGCTACCCTGTCTCAGCATATGGTCTTGTGATTACCACAGTACATCAGAGTGAAATACACGGTATCATCAAACAAGGAGAGGTGTCTTTGGTCAACATCCTCCCTGAACATCCCCATCCCCAATCTGTGTCTGTTGATGTATAATAACATTATCTTTTAACATATGTAAAGAGATGTTGTGCCATTTTATATGTCAACAGAGAACAGTATGGTGGAGAGGCAATCCATATATCATCTGGGACAACTCACCAGAAGTCCTAGATCCAGATGTGACTCCCTATCAAAATGTGGGAATATCAAGAAGAGTTTTCTCTCAGCTCAACAGCTGAATGCATAAATGGGAGCAAAACACAATCTGAAGCACTACCAATGTGGTGAACTGGACAGTGATCTTTGATTCAATCAAATGTCCACTGAGAACAACATCAAGGAACATTCAGAGTCAACTTGTGTAGTAATTTGGGAGTGTTTGTTTATCTAAGACAAAACTTAGAAAATATCCAGCCTGATACTCACACAGTGATTGAAGAATGTGACTTGAAGTGTAGGTGAGATTGGACTGACTGAGGGGCTGCAGTATATTGGATTTTGTTCCTATCTCTGGGTTTCTTCAGCAAGTCATGTTCTGCATGTACCGAGTATACATCTCCCAATGTCAGGAGAGTGTTATCCTCAACTTTTGAAGTATCCCAGTACCAGCAGTCACAGACAGTCTGATCAACGGTGAGATGCAGTACCATATCATCATACCAAATCTTGTCTTCAAGAGGAATGAATCTGCCATGAAGCTTATTCTGGGGAAGCTGCTAACTGGAGCTAGTCCAACATCCATGCTGATGATAAAAGGATCCAACAGACCCAGAGCAGTAGTTTCTTCCATGAGTTGCCCATGGATAGGATTTCCTAAATTCCCAAGAGTCAGGAAATGATGATAGATACAGATACTGTAACGGAATGGTGTAGTGGTAATTAGAGAGGAGAGGTGGAGGAGAGTTATTGGCTGGTGGAGTAAATAAGAAGTGTTGTATCTTGTTTATTAACCTGCATGTATGACATATTTTATGCATTTTCTATGCAATGATTGAAATGTTGACATGACAGGGGATGAGACAATGGTCATCACTGAACTCACCATCAACTCAATAAATTGTGTATTTTATGAATCAGTTTTAAGTACATGTCTTAAGAGAATTTCTTGTACAGTTGCTGTCAAGTGTTGTCTCTGGTGACTGTCTTAAGTGCTGTGGTTGGTTATACATATTGTGAAAAGTCCTGTATAGATGTTGTCAAGTATCACATGATGTCTATCTTGTACAATTGTGGTGTAACAATTCCTTGTGAATGTATGTTCCACTTTTGTCAAGAACCTGTCATGTAGATGTCTTGTCCAACAGATGTAATGTACCGTTATTGTTGAAGTGTGTTTGTCTACAAATAAATACATGAGTCCTAAAGTCCTAAAGACTAATTGAACTGATATAGGTCACAAAATGACAAAAAATATAGGGAATGATCCATGTGACGGACGAACAGCACCCTGGCAACATTATGTTGAGTGAGAGGGATCCTCAGTTGTACAGGCGCTAACAGTTCAGATCTTCTCTGGCCTTTGGTGAACTATTTTACTTCTTTTATAAATTTCTGTGTAGATACATAGTGGTCTCACAGTGGGGGTTTGAGCCAAAAGAAGAAAAATGTTCTCCAAAAAACAGGCTATTGCGGGAATGATTAGCTCATTTGAGTGACCTCTAGACAAAACGTGCTAAATCATAACCTTTATCTTGTTATGTAATATTCAAGATATATCTCCAGAGAACACTACAAACTAGGTCCTCTGTCATCATCAAATAATTTGTCGCATTGTCCACAACACTTAGCCCATGACCATTCACTTTCATATTCGGCACAGTGTGATTTTTTCCTAAAGCTGGCTGGTACATAACTACACTCTTCTCCAAATTGATATTGAGTCCAAAGTTGGCACAGGCATGTGAGAAAGCTGAAACATTGTGTTGCATGTCTGCCTCTGCGCTGGCGTATAGAGCGCAATCATCAGCAAGCAGGAGCTCTCTAACGGTGTCGCTGTCAATTTTGGTTTTAGTTTTCAGCCTTCTGAGATTGAATAACTTTCCATCCATGCGGTAGTTGATGTCTATTCCAATGTCGTCGTTCTCGAAGGCATTCGTCAACATGGCTGAAAACATGAGGCTAAACAGTGTTGGTGCCAGGACACATCCTTGTTTCACTCCATTGGTGACAGGTAAGGGCTCAGACAGTTCACCATTTTCCTGTACTCTTGCCTGCATGCCATCATGAAATAGCCGCACTATTTGGACACATTTTCGTGGACAGCCATATTTTGCCATAATATTCCACAGTCGTTCTCTGCTGACTGTATCAAAAGCCTTGGTAAGATCAATGAAAGTGGAGAACATTTCGCAGTTCTGTTCCTGACATTTTTCTTGCAGCTGCCTTGCAGCAAAAATCATGTCAACAGTTCCACATTCTTTTCTGAAGCCACACTGGCTCTCGGGAAGAAGACCTTGATCGAGATAGGCCGTTAGGCGATTGAGAAGAATTCTGGCGAGTATCTTCCCTGCAATTGAAAGCAAGGAGATGCCTCGGTGGTTGTCGCAGGATTGGCGGTTTCCTTTTCGTTTGTAAAGGTGGACAATTGACGCATCCTTGAAATCTTGTGGCATGGTCTCGTTCACCCATATGTTTGTAAAGACTTGGTGAAGCTGCTCTGTTAGGACCGGCCCACCTGCCTTGTATATCTCTGCCAGGATGGAGTCCGGACCAGGTGCCTTGCCGCTGGAGAGTTGCTAGATGGCTTTGTTTGCTTCCACTATGGTTGGCAGGTCATCAAGTGCATCATTGATGGGAACTTGAGGAAGGCAGTTGATGGTTTCATCATCGAAGAAGGAAGTTGCATTTAAGATGTTGCTGAAATGTTCTGCCCAACGCTGAAGGATGTCTTTCTTATCGGTGACCAATTTTCCCCCATCTGCACTGAGGATGGGAGCTGTGCCTGGTGATGTAGGACCATAGACCGCTTTCAGTGAGTCGTAGAAGTTTTTCATATCATGTCTGTCAGCAAAGCCTTGGATTTCATCAGCTTTGCTGCTCAGCCAGGAGTCCCGCATGTGCCGAAGTTTCTGCTGCACTACTCTCTGAATGTTCTTGAAGGCATCTTTTTTTGATGTTGACTTCGGGTCATTCAAATGTGCCTTGAGGAGAAGATGTTTCTCGGCCAGCAATTGGTTGATGTCTTCGGAATTTTCATCAAACCAATCTTTATGCTTTCGGGGGGGGGGGGGGGGGGGGGGAAGGGTTGGACCCAGGATTTCCATAGCAGTGTTGTAAATTATGTCCTTTAGGGCTCTCCACTCTGTTTCTGTATCCTGTTTAGCTGCAGCATTGGGCTTGAGGCGGTCTTCCAGCATATTTTAAGACGACAGCTGCATTTTCTTGCTGTTTAGGCGGGTGACATTTATTTATTTTTTTTTTTTTTGGTTTTTTTTTGCATTTTCACCCCTTGAGGACGCCGTGGTGGTTTGATGTGAATGTTTATTTTCGAGACAATGAGACGATGGTCTGCCCAACATTCGGCACCACACATGGATTTTGTCACTCGAACGTCTTGTCTGTCACTCCTCCTGACGATGACATAGTCAATGAGGTGCCAGTGTTTCGATCGAGGGTGCATCCACGATGTCCTGTTTCTCAGGGGGAGACGGAAAATTGTGTTGGTAATCAGGAGATCGTGTTCGGCACATGTCTGAAGAAGGAGGAGTCCGTTGCTGTTACAATTTCCGACTCCGTGCTTTCCAATAATACCACTCCAAGAGATGGTGTCCGTGCCTACTCTGGCATTGAAATCCCCAAGGAGTATAAGTTTGTCTCCTTTGGGAACAGATGTTAATACATTGTGCAGGTCCTCATAGAACTTGTTCTCGACATCTTCTTCATTGGTCATAGTTGGTGCGTAGACACTCACAATGGTTGCATGCTTCCTTCCATTCAGGAGGGGCAATTTAATGGTCATGAGCCTGTCATTTATAGCCTTTGGAAATCCAGCCAGTTTGCCGACCAGGGCCGACTTAATGGCAAATCCCACACCGGATTGGCGTCTTTCCTCGCTTTTCCTTCCACTCCAGAAAAATGTGTAGCCGGCACCTATTTCACAGATTTGGACTTCTTCTGCAAGTCGTGTCTCGCTCAAGACTGCAATGTCGATGTTGTATTTGCCCAGCTCTCTCCAAATCAGTGCTGTTCGTCTCTCTGGACCCGAAAAGTAGGGTGCGTACATTCCAAGTTCCGATTGTTAAGGGAATATGGTTTGCTCTTTTAGCTTAACCTGTTTTTTCTTTGTTTGTATGTCGACCGCAGTTTAGGGTACCCACCAACCGCGGCTAGCTGGTTAGGTAGTGATGGAGCAGACAATGTTTAGGGCACCTTTTCTAGCCCCTTCCTCATGCTATGGAGGTGAGCAGTGTGTTCCTATAGAGGGCTGCTCAGTCGCTAAGGGGGCTGCCGAATCCCACTGCTGCTCCGGTCAGTAGAAAACGGCCATATGGCCTGAGCCGCCTGTGTGCAGGTCTGCGACTACGGCTGCCAGCGTACCCACGCCTGCCGCTTCACCGCTCGCCCATCGCCACAAGGCTTGAAGGTGATATATGATGTTGGATGAAAAATGACTTGCGCGATGAATTGGATTAAAGTGAGGAAGAGTTGCACAATTCGTCGACCTCACTCTCTCGCCTGAGTCCATCTGAATCCAGTGGCAGGACAAGTCAAGACGACTGGAGACGAATACAGGTGCAGTGGATGACCAGGGCGCTCTGCGTGCCTTGCCGTGCTCATTACGTTCCACAACGCTTTGCAGGTAAACGCCGTCTTACCCGTTGAATCAGGAATGATTTCTTCCGCGCAGTCTGTCGGATCCTGTCTTCACATGCTGGGTAGGCATGCCTTAGTTCACCGCTTGGTTTGACACCAAATCGGCTACCCGCGCCTGGTTTAGCCAGCCTCTCACAGCTGACAGCTACTAGGAGCCAAAGACGTGAGCTGGGTATCAGGCTTGGACCAGTGGGGGTTGGGTCCTGAAAAGGACACGAGAGTCATCCTTACCAAAGGTGCTACCAATGCCTGACACCCCGTACCTCCCATCTAGTGTTATTGTGACACCCCCCCCCCCTCCCCCATCTAGTGTTGATGCAACCTCCAATCTAGTGTTGTTTATCTCTTAATTGCTTTTCATTGGCATCTTGTATTCTCTACAGAAACTTTAGTGCTTAATATTTTCTCAGGAACTGGCAGTAACATCATTCCCCTGTAATTTCGACACTAATCTAGGTGTCTTATCTTTGGCAGCTACACCAAAAGTCCCGTTTTCCCAGTCTGCCGTATGGCTGGTTATCTGTAATAGTTTTCTTGGCTTTTTCTGAGGAACACGGTAACACAAGGGCGGAGAACTTTGGTCAACTGTTGCGTCATGCATTGTTTGTTATAGTGCTACTATCTTTGCTTCCACTATGCCCCTGGTAACACATAGGGACGGGGGCGGGAAGATAGACAGTAAGGAGAGAGAAGGGGATATATATATATATATATATATATATATATATATATATATATATATATATATATATATATCTTATATATATATATATATCTTATATATTGCAGAAAAGTCACACACCAAGCGTTTGAGACGTAAGATGGTGCATGATGGTGGAAATGACCACGTGTTCACATGCACCCACTGTGAACGGACATTTACAGCGCAAATTGGCCTTATCAGTCACACTCGCTACCGCCATAGTTAAAAGTTATTATGCCTTTTTAAAGCACAAACTATCGTCTGTCAAGACGGCAAGGTGCCAATGTGTGTCATGTATCTTATATATAAAAAAGGATGTGTGTGGGTGGGTGTGTATGTCCTTTATGCGTTCGCGAACGGTCCATCCGATTTAGATGAAATTTTCTACACGTCTTCCTTTCATTCCAGAGCAGCCAACTGTGCAATGTTTTTAGTGTGAAATCGGCTGCTTACTTAATATTATTTTATTTTTCATTTTACATTGTAATTTATATACAGCGAGGGGACTTAACTCTAGAAAAGTTATTTCAAGGGACATAACTTTTAATAACATTGCTGTATAACTTATAGTCATATTTTTGCATCGTTTACAAAGGTTTATAAACTCTTTGTCTGTAGTTATGTACCGGCTTATGAGTTATAATGAATAATGATACAATCTTTAGGGCATTTTCAAAGTTTTCATAAAAATAATGCATAATGCATAACATTGTAACTCATCTTTTTATGTTTACGAAGTTATCTACAGTCATGCAGGTGATTAGAAACGGTTTTCATTAGAAATAATGGATGGTGTGTGGAAGGACATTCTTTTAAGTTACTTTACTTTGTTGTGTGAATTTAATGAGACGCTACCCGCCAGGAGCTAGGCTAAGCCACGCCGGGTCAGATAGATAGACAGACCCACCTTTTCGCTGCAGTTATCTACAGGCATATGCGTTATAATCCTCCTCCTCCTCCTCCTCTCCCCTCTCCTCCTCCTACCCTCTTCCTCTTCCCCTCCCCCTCTCCTTCCTCCTCCTCCCTCTTTCTCCTCCTCCTCCCTCCTCCTCCTCCTACCTCCTCGCCCTCCTCTCTCCTCTTAATCACCCCTCTTCCTTCCTCCTCCCTTCTCCTCCTCTCTCCTCCTACTCCCTCCTCCTCCCTCCTCCTCCTACGTCCCCCGTCATCCCTCTTCCTCCTTCTCCTCCCTTTTTCTCCCTCCTCCTCCTCCTCCCCTTACTCCTCCCTCTCCTCCTCCCTCCTCATCCCTTCTCCTCCTCCCTCCTCATCCTCTCTCCTCCTCCTCCCTCTACCTCCTCCCTCCTCCTCCCTCCACATCCCTCCTCCTCCTCCCTCTACCTCCTCCCTCCTCCGCCTCCTCCTCCTCCCTCCTCCTCCTCCTCCTCCATCTCCCTCTCCTCCTCCCCCTCCTCCTCCTGCGTTCTTCTCCTCCCTCATTCTCCCTCCTCATTCTCCCTCCTCCTTCTTCCTCCCTCTTCCTCCCTCTTCCTCCTCCTCCCTACTCCTCCTCCCTCCTCCCCCTTGCTCTCCTCCTCCTCCTAATCACTCCTCCTCTCTTCTTCCTCCTCCTCCCTCCTCCTCCCTTCTCCCCCTCCTCCTCCCTCCTCCCTTATCCCCCTCCTTCCTCCTCCTCCTCTCTCCTCCTCCCTCTACCTCCTTCCTCCTCCTCCCTCCTCCTCTTCTCTCCTCCTCTTCTCTCCTTCTCCTAATCCCTCCTCCTTCCTCCCTACTCCTACTCCTCCCTCCTCTTCCTTCCTCCTCCTCTCTCCGCCTATCTCTTCCTCCCTCCTCCTCCTCCCTCCTCCTCCCTCCTCCACCTCCTTCTTCCTCCTCCCAGCTTCTACTCCTCCTTTTTCTTCTTCTGCTGCTGCTGCTGCCGCCGCTCCATTTACCCAAGTTAATTGTTGGGGAAGATGTAAAGATCTTTCAAGTGCTCTTTCTAATGCTTTTTGTAAGTTGGTCTTCGTTTATCTAAGGTTGTTCTAACTGCAACCAATAAATGATTACACAGACAGACAGACAGACAGACAGACAGACAGACAGACAGACAGACAGACAGACAGACAGTCGGAAACGGGAACTTATATGACTACTTATATGAATTAAATGAGATGCTCCCCATCAGGGGCTGGGCGAAGCCGGGCCGGATCAGACAGACAGACAGACAGACAGACAGATAGACAGACAGACAGACAGATAGATAGTCGGGAACGGGAACGGGAGCTTATATGACTACTTATATGAATTAAATGAGATGCCCCACACCAGGAGCTGGGTGATGCCGGGCCGGGTCAGACAGACAGACAGGCAGACAGATAGACAGACAGACAGACAGACAGATAGTCGGTAACGTAAACGAGAACTTATATGACTACTTATATGAATTAAATTAGATGCTCCCCACCAGGGACTGGGCGAAGCCGGGCCGGGTCTGCTAGTATACTATAAAAGGCAATGTATGTATGTATGTGTGTCCGTTCTTTATGTGTTCGCGAACGGTCCATCCGATTGAGATGAAATTTTCTACATGTTTTCTTTTCATTCCCGTGCAACCAACTGTCATAGTTTTGTACTTACTAAAAGCTGTTTACGTACTACAATTTAATAATTTAAATTTACATTATCATTTCTATATAGCAAGGGGACTTAACATAAGAAAAGTTATTTCAAGGGGCATAACTTTTAATAACATTGCTATTATTTTATATATATATTCTTGCATTGTTATCAAAGATTTATAAACTCTTTGTCTACAGTTATTTACAGGCATATGAGTTATAATAAACAATGATATAATCTTTAAGGCATTTTCATAGTTTTCATAAAAATAATGCATCTATTTAAATAGTAATGAAAATTTTCTAACTCATCTTTTTATTTTTCTTCAACAGCACATTAATTTATTTTTTTTTAATATTCTCATATGTATGGCGCGTTACACCTACATTGGGTATTTTTTGTTGTCAAAGAATTTCTTCATAAGAGATGTTGAATGAAAGAATGAATGAGAGGAAATAGAGAAGAGTGGGCAGAATGTAGGACGGGCCTGCGATTTTCGTTCGTTTTTTAAAAAAAAAGTAATTTTTTGTGAGAGAAAGTTAGTTGCATATCGTTTGCAGTACTCTGCAGTCAACCCACCGCCCACCATTTATTGGCTGTTCGTGATATCTTGGTAAGTTTACTTTAGATAGATCTCTTCCAATCATATTTTCTACTATCAATCTATCTATTCTTCTATTCTATCTATATTTATAACGGGAACAGGCCGAACATAGACAGACAGACAGACAGACAGACAGACAGACAGACAGACAGACAGACAGACAGACAGACAGACAGACAGACAGACAGACAGACGGACGGACGGGCGGACGGACGGACGGACGGACGGACAGACAGACAGACAGACAGACAGATCGGGAACGGGAGCTTATATGACTACTTATATGAATTAAGTGAGATGCTCCCCACCAGGGCCTGGGCGAAGTCGGGTCGGACAGATAGACAGACAGACAGACAGACAGACAGACAGATAGATAGATAGATAGATCCCCGCCAGGGCCTGGGCGAAGCTGGGCCAGGTCATCTAGTATATATATATTAGATAGAGAGAGTGAGAGCTAGAGAGAGAAGAGAGAGCTAGATAGAGAGAGAGGAGAGAAGATAGAGAAGATTTAGACAGGGATAGAGAGACAGGATAGAGAAATAGAGAGATAGAGATAAAGACAGAGAGATAGAGAGAGGATAGAGAGAAAGTGAGATAGCGAGAGAAAGGGAGAGAGAAAAGGATGAACTAGTATCTATGAATTTATGTGTCGTATTGAGAAATGTAGAGGTGTAGTTTATTCTCAGAACGCGGGAGTTCCAGTTGTGTCAACAAAAGCTGTGAGGGCAAACCCAATGGCAACTACCCATCATGCACTGGCGATTGCAAAGATGGCTATTATTTCACCTGCTCAAACGAATTACTTTATAAACGGTAAGGTTTGAACGCTTTTCTTGCCCTAACTAAAAAGTAGCTCTTGCACGACTTACAGATGTAGTAGGTTGACCAACACAGGGTTTAGTTTTTTTTTAAAGGATAGTTTGCAATGTAAACTCTTTGTACAGGTTGTCGTCATGAGGCACACAAAGAAAATCATGAAAGACAGTTCAAATCTACAGTGGGAGACTATTACATTACTGTGTGACTATATTTCAGTTTGAAGGATTTATCCTATTACTTTAATTTATATTGTGTGATTTCTGCATTATGTACATGACGAAATGCATCGACATATGACAGGCAATAAATCGTACAATCTATTGTTTGTGACTTCGTTATTAATATATATATATATATATATATATATATATATATATATATATATATATATATATATATATATATATATATATATATATATATATATATATATCATTTGAAACCCGTTCCAATGGCTTTATTACAAAAGCATGAAAGAAACATTAACAGGTATGGTAGAATTAAACAAAGCATTCATTTTGAATGAATTATGCACCATGAGTTGGTCAGAAGAAGTCGCCGTAGGCATTCAGGCAAGCATCCCATTGCTTAGGTAGGCGGCGAATGCCGTCCGCAAAAATAAAGGATTGTGGTTGCTCACTGAAACAAGTGTTTACCGCGTTCATTAAGTCTGCATCTGTGTGAAATCGTTGCCCATTGAGAGCTTTTTTTTTAGAGGTCCGAACAAATTAAAATCGCATGGTGACAAATTATGACTATAGGCTGGATGTTGAAGAATTTACCACTTCTTCCTTGCTAATGCTTCCTGCACAGTCTTTGCGACATGCGAATGGGCATTATCGTGCAACAAAATCACACCGCGAGAAAGCATGCCGGTAGTTTATTCTTGATGGCTTTTTGCAGCTTGTCTAGTGTTTGCAAGTAGTGGGTAGAGTTAATGTTGACACCAGGTTCTTTAAAGTCGGCCAGCAATAGCCCTTTGTGGTCAAAAAATGTGCTCAGCATAACCTTACCAGCGGAAATCTGTAACTTGAATTTTTTTGGCTTTTGGTGATCCAGCATGCTTCCATTGCATGCTCTCTCTTTTTCTGCTCAGCTCAAAGTGGTGACACCATGATTTATCGCCTGCCACTTTGCGGAAGAGAAATGCATCACCCTCCACTCTGTAACGCAGCAAGTGGTTCAAACACCATCCCATGCGCTCCTCTTTTTGGTGGTCGGTCAACATTCGTGGTACCCACTGTAAACACACCTTCCAATATTACAGTTTCTTACGAACAGCCTTTTGAATTGTCCAAATTGACACATCAAATTCTTTCGCTAGCGAACGTATGCTTTGAAAATGGTTCATCTGCACTGCTGCATCAATTTTGGCGATGGTTTTTTTCTGTTGCAAAAATGTGCGCTTGACCCGGCCATCGAGGATCTGTCGTGAACTGACGTCCTTTCCGAAACATTCGTGCCCAGTCTGTCACTGTTGTCTTCGACACACATTTGTCACCGTACGCTGCCTGCATTTTTCGATGAATGTCCTCTGGTCGACATCTTTCAAATGAAAGAAACTGAATCACCGCTCTTTGAGCTTCTTTGGACGGATTTTGGATCAACCCGGGCATTTTCTCAATGGTCAGAAACAGAACCTATGCATCATGGGACGATGAGCATGTATACATTGGTCAGTACTTAGCACATAACTATGACATGATAATGTTCAATGTACGCAATTACTCTCGGTGCGGCACGAACGGATTTCAAATGAACACCCCTTATACATATATTAGCAGTCGCCGTGTCAGGAACGATAGTAACGCTGAAGTTGATCGCTGGGTAGGAGGCTGATCCCCTCCGCCTGTCGCTTCGACTGACACATGGACTTATCGTCCAGTCACTTGGACTGAAGCGTCAACTTCTCGTTCAGTTACCTGGACTGACACGTGGCCTTCAGCTTCAGTCACTTGGACTGACACGTCAACTTCTCGTTTAGTCACGTGGACTTCTCGTTCAGTCACGTGGACTTCTCGTTCAGTCGCTTGGACTGACATTTGGACTGTCACGTCGATTTCTCGTTCAGTCACCTGGACTGACACGTTGACGTCTCGTTCAGTCACGTGGACTTCTTGTTCGGTCACGTGGACTTCTCGTTCAGTCACGTGGACCTCTAGTTCGGTCATGTGGACTTCTCGTTCAGTCACGTGGACTTCTCGCTCAGTCACTTGGACTGACTCATCGACTTCTCGTCCAGAAAGCGAACTGCAGAATGTAACGTTGTCCGGACCCTCAGTCTGGGCTGATGGCAAGGTCATGCACAGGATATGCAATTGTATATGCTAGATATTAATATGACTGACTGGCTGTTTGATTGATTGACTTTCTGACTGACTGACTAACTATCTGACTAATTGCTTGACTAATTGGCAGACTATCTGACTGACTGTCTAACATATTGTTTGACTAATATCTAATTGACTTATTAACTATCTGATTGATTGCTTGACAGACTAACTATCTGACTGAATGTCTAACCCATTTTCTTACTGGCTAACTGTATGTTTGAATAACTGACTGACTATCTGAGTGACTAACTACCTATTAACTCATTATCTGACTGACTGACTAACTATTTGACTTACTGACTAACTATCTGATTGACTGACTGATTATCTAACTGACTGACTAACTATATGACTGACTGGCTAACTCTTTGTCTGTCTGACTAACTATCTGATTAACTAATTATGTTACTGACCGATTACGTGACTGACTGACTAACTATCTGACTAGCTGACTAACTATCTGACTGACTGACTAACTGTCTAATTTACTGATTTACTGATTAACTTTCTGACTGACTGACTAATTGAATAATGGAGTGACTAACTATCCGACTGAGTGACTGACTGACTCATTGTCTGGCTGACTGACTAACTATCTAATTGACTGATTGAATATCTGTCTGGCTAACTATCTGACTGGCTGACTCATTATCCTACTGACTGACTATCTGACTAACTGACTAACTATCTGACAGACTAACTATCTGATTGATTAAATTACTGACTAACTATTTGACTGACTGATTCATTATCTGACTGAATGACTAACAATCTGGTATACTGACTGAATTTCTGACTGACATCTGACTGACTAACTATCTGACTTACTGATTGACTGATTTTATCTGACTGGTTGACTTACTGAATAACTCTCTAAGTGACTAATTATCTCATTGACTGACTAATTCATTGTCTGACTGACTGACTAACTATCTGGTTGACTGACTGACTGTCTCACTGACTGTCTAACTGAATACCTATCCGACTGTGTGACTGATTATCTGACTAATTTATTGACGTAATGACTAACTCTCTGACTGAGTGACTAACTATCTGTCTGACTGACTATCTGACTGACTGACTGATTGACTGACTGACTAACTATCTGATTGATTGACTGACTGACTGCTTAACTGACTGACTATCTGACTAACTGACAACTAACTATCTGATTGACTGACTGACTAATTGTCTGACTGACTAATTAACAACTAACGAATATTCTGACTAATTAACAAACTGACTGACTGTCTGCCTAACTGACTGATTGATTAACTGACTAACTAACTAACTGACTGATTTATAACTGATTGACTGACTGGCTAAATGACTAAATAACTGAATAACTGATTGACTGACTGACTGATTGAATGACTGACTAACTGACTGATTATTTTATAGACTGGACTGAGTAACTAAGTAACTAACTGAGTGACTGACTAACTAACTGATTGAATTTCTGACAGATTGATTGATTGAATTGACTGACAGACTATGTGGCTGACTGATTAACTGACTGACTGACTGAATAACTAACTGATCGAATTACTGACTGACAGAGTTATTGACTTTGACTTATTGACTAACTAACTAATTGACTGAAATGGCTAAGTAACTAACTGACTGACTGACTGACTGACAAACTGACTGACTACTTAGTAGCTAACTAACTGCCCTAACGACAGACTAACTAGCTAACTGTCTGACTCATTGACTAACTAACTGACTGAATGACTAACTGACTTACTTACTTACTTACTATGTAACTAACTGACTGATTGATTAACTAACTAACTGATTGACTAACTATATAACTGACTGAATAATAACCTACTGACTGATTGATTGGCTGATTGACTGAATGTCCTCCTCCCAGGCAGTGTCCGCTCGGCTGGTACAATATCAGTAACTAACATGTGAATGTCCTCTTCCAGGCAGTGTCCGCTCGGCTGGTACAACTCAGCGGACGGCAGCCGTTACACAGCTCCCTTGGTTTACATCCCGGAGTTGGACAGGTGTGAGCTGGAGCCCAAATACTGCCAGGGAGATGTGCACCCCGTGCCTAGTAAGTGTACAGTGCCATTACTCCAGCCAGTGACTGGAACGTTGTGCTTGTGTATCTTATATTGTCCTCCCGCTGTACACTGGGTGAAGAACACAAGTAATGGTTCGTACACAAGGTCAAAATAAACGGAACCAATCTGAAAGAAGTCAATGTATTGAAGTATTTGGGTAATTTACTAGCAGTAGTTGGAAGATGCGTTAAGGAAGTTAAATGTAGAATAGACCAAGCGCAGGCAGCGTTTCACCAGATAAAGAATATTCTCTGTAATTTATCTTTGTGGATGGAGGCAAGGACAAGAAATTTTAACAGCTATATTGAGCCAATCCTGACTTACGGAAGCGAATCATGGACAATTAGCGGACAAGTAATGAGATAGGGAAAGCTGGAATATGTTGCCACAACGGGAAAGTTGACACGGGAAGACCAAGAGAGCAGACGCTGGACAGTTTCACATGATGGCATGGAGTAATTTCGGTACAGAAATGATTCGCGGCGCAAGAGACAGAAAGCTGAAGACAAATAGGATCACCTACGCCACAGATCGTGGATTATAAGAAGATTGGCAGTACACGAGACAGAAGGCTGTGGACATACATGATCACCAACATCACACGGCATGGAGTATAAGATGATTGGCAGTACATGTGACAGAAGGGTGTGAACAGACATAATCACCAACGCCACACGGCATGGGCTATAAGAAGATTGGCAGTACACAAGAGAGAACGATGTGGTCAGACACGATCACCAACGCCACACAGCATGGACTATAAGAAGATTGGCAGTATACGAGGCAGAAGGCTGTGGTCAGACGTGATCACCAACGCCACACGGCATGGACTATAAGAAGATTGGCAGTATACGAGGCAGAAGGCTGTGGTCAGACATGATCACTAACGCCATACGACATGCACTATGAGAAGATTGGCAGTACACGAAACAGAAGACTGTGGACAGACATGATCATCAACACCACACGGCATGGACTATAGGAAGATTAGCAGTACACGAGACAGAAGACTGTGGACAGACATGATCACCAACGCCATACAGCATGGACTATAAGATTGGCAGTACACGAAACAGAAGACTGTGGACAGACATGATCACCAACGCCAGACGGCATGGACTATAATATTGGCAGTACACGAAACAGAAGACTGTGGACAAACATGATCACCAATGCCACAAGACATAGACTATGAGAAGACGTTCACAGAGTTGTTATATTAACCCATTGGGTTATGATTATAACTTAGCAAATTAAACCCACCTGTTGGCCAAGATATCAAGCAGCCTGCCTTTCAACACAACGGTCATGGGATCGCTGCTTGACTCCGACATTTCGTTGACGAGTTCAGTTTCGACTTGAGATCCACGGTGGGTGGTTGTTGTAACTGCAGAGATCGTGCTCCGTGCTTCGCTGTCGGCATGCTGCTATGCCGCAAGTAGACCGAGTTATATGGGATAGACCCCGGTGCAAACAATACGTTCATGTTTGCATATAACCCTTAATCGTGCATATAATTCCGCCATTGTTAATTTAAGCATCTGTTTGTTTGTTTTTAATTATTTTAACTGTATCCAGCTCAGTAAGTTGTTATGTTACACACTATGTATCAGTTGCCAGTCTCCGTGGCTAAAGGCTTGCGAACACGATTCGTGAGCCGCTTACCACGCGTTAGAAACACAGTGGAGACCGATTTGGCAGCAGACCGTGTCGTGCTGGGGGTTTAACGTGTTGGTATGGGAGCCGGTCGTTCAGAAAGCAATGGTAACTACTGAACGTAAACTTGCCAAGACATCAACAACAGCAGTAAAATGCTTGTCTTGACAGCGATGCCCTGTAAATAGGATATGCAAAACAATGTATCAGTTATTATTTTAACTGAATCCAGTTCAGTGAGCTATTATATTACACAGCTATGTGTCAGTTATTTCTTTAACTGTATACAGCTCAGTAAGCTATTATATTACACAACTATGTGTCAATTATTTCTTTAACTGTATAAGCTCAGTAAGTTGTTATATTACACAACTATGTGTCAGTTATTTCTTTGACTGTATACAGCTCAGTAAGTTGTTATATTACACAACTATGTGTCAGTTATTTCTTTAACTGTATACAGCTCAGTAAGTTGTTATATTACACAACTATGTGTCAGTTATTTCTTTAACTGTATACAGCTCAGTAAGTTGTTATATTACACAACTATGTGTCAGTTATTTCTTTAACTGTATACAGCTCAGTAAGTTGTTATATTACACAACTATGTGTCAGTTATTTCTTTAACTGTATACAGCTCAGAATTGTTCTGCGCAGACTTCAAGTCCTAGGAGATCAAGTCTACCCCGAATCACAGTGTGGCTTTCGACAGAACCGGTCTACCACTGATATGATATTCTCATTGCGACAAATGCAAGAAAAATGCCGTGAACAGAATCAACCACTGTTTATTGCCTTCATCGACCTCACAAAGGCATTTGATTTGGTCAGTCGTGAGGGTCTGTTCAAGGCACTAAAGAAGATTGGCTGCCCACCAACTCTTCTGTCCATTGTGGAATCGTTCCACACAGGCATGAAGGGTATAATCAAGTTTGATGGTGCAACTTCTGAAGAATTTGAAATCAAGAGTGGAGTTAAGCAAGGTTGTGTACTAGCTCCCACCCTCTTTGGAATATACTTTTCACTTCTGCTGAAATATGCATTTCATGATCAGGATGGTGGTATATACATTCACTCACGCTCAGATGGCGCCTCTACAATGCTCAGAGATTGAAGACCAAGACCAAAATTAGGAGGGTACTGTTAAAAGAGTTGCTTTTTGCAGATGATGCTGCAATTACGACCCACTCTGTGGAAGAATTACAGTGACTACTATCTACATTCTCCAGTGCTTGTTCTACATTTGGTTTAACAATTAACAAAACGAAGACACAGATTATGTCACAATGTGCACATGGGGTACCATCATTCTTTATTGACGACGCCGAACTGGAGATAGTAGACCATTTTACATATCTAGTATCAGTGGTCGGAACAGCTCTGACTAGGTAGTTTTCCGAATGTCTGGCGTGCCTGGAACAGCTCTGACGGGCACAACGATAAGCATATGTCCGAGTCGAAAACTCGCTGAGTGTATACCGTCTGCAGATCTGTCTGGTTTGTGCGGGAACGGCTCGGGGCGAACGAAATGCCCAATATACTGAAGTGAGGAATTAAAGCAGCCATGAGCAGGACGTGATGATTCCCTCGGTGTGCCCAGCACCAGAGCGCTATGTGTCGGCTCTGCAATAATGGAAGCCACCCAGGATGGCGGAAAATGCTATGGACTGTCCATGCCTTCCTTTGAAGGATATGACCGTGAAGTCTTCGACTGTTCCAAATTGACCATCTGGGAGGTGGACGGTACCACACAAGTGAGAGTCTCCCAGGAATGCTAACCTAGTCAAAAATGCACGCTAAAAGTCGGATGTGTTGCCCTAAGGGTTTCGACCCAAGGGTGCCTAACCCGCAAATACACCGCAATCACATCTGAAAAAACACTCCGGATGAACGCAAAGAAGAAGAAGAAGTATCAGGGGTAAATAGTAAATTATCCCTAGATCAGGAAATCAACATCAGGATTGGTAAGGCAGCAACAACAATGAACAGATTAAGATAAAGAGTCTGGGAGAACAGGAAGCTTACTGCCAAAACAAAAGTCCTTGTCTACCAAGCCTGTGTCCTTAGTACTCTTCTTTATGGCAGTGAAACCTGGACAACTTACTCACACCAAGAGAAACGTTTAAACAGCTTTCATATGCGGTGTCTGCGAAGAATACTTGGTATTAACTGGCAAGACAAAATCACAAATACTGAAGTATTAGAAACATCAGGTTGTGTAACGGTGTGTTCCATGCTCAGTCTTCGTAGACTTAGATGGACAGGACACGTTAGGAAGGTAGATGATGCTAGAATACCAAAGGACATATTTTTTGATGAATTACAGATGGGTAGGAGATCTCAGCGTTGGCCTCTACTACGATACAGAGATGTGTGTAAGCGGGACATGATTAATACAGGCATTGATAATGCACATTGGGAGCAAGTCGCCGCTGAACGTGTTGCATGGAGGGCAACTATCAGAAATGGAATAAAGAAAAAGAAGAAAATGATTGCAGATAAAGCACACACCGAGCGTGTGAGACGTAAGATGGTGCATGATGGTGGAAATGACCATGTTTTCACATGCATCAACTGTGGATGAACATTTACAGCTCGAATTAGCCTTATCAGCTACATTCGCTGCCACCATGGGCTGTAGTTATTATGCCTTTTTGAAGCACAAAGTATCAAACTACCGTCTGTAAAGACGGCAAGGTGTCAATGATGATGTCTCAGTTATTACTTTAACTGTATCCAGCTCAGTAAGTTGTTATATTATACAACTATGTGTCAGTTATTACTTTAACTGTATACAGTTCAGTAAGTTGTTATATTACACAACTATGTGTCAGTTATTGCTTTAACTGTATCCAGCTCAGTAAGTTGTTATATTACACAACTAGGTGTCAGTTATTACATTAAATGTATCCAGCTCAGTCATCATCATCATCACCATCATCATCTTCCATTTCTGCCGTCAAGCGTCGTGGGGAGGAATAATTTGCGCTCCAGCGCCCGATGGGCGGCATTTGATAGTGTCATTCCGTGTGATTGTACAATGTTTTTGATGTCGTCAATCCATTTTCTTCTAAGATGTCCTCTTGGTCTCAACGCAGATGATCTTTGATGTAAGGCCAGTGATGGTAGTTGATGGTATTTCATTCTAACGACATGGCCATCCCATTTGATTTTCTGTCTTTCAATACATGTGGCACAAGGTGTTGATCCCACTATCTGTCTGATAACAGCATTTCTTATTCTGTCTCGGATTGTTAAGTTGGCAGCTCTTCTCAGGCATCTCATCTCGCAGGTGTTGATTTTGCGAGAGTGTGATCCGGATAAAGTCCAAGTTTGAGATTGGTAACATGCGGTTGGTGTGAATATGCTGTTTATTATCTGTCGTTTTGCGGACATGGGTAGGCTATATTTGGATGTTTCAGTAAGGGTGATAGTTGATATGTAAGTGCACTAGCTTTTTGACACCTGAATTAGTTTTCTCTGTCCAGTCTGCCATCTTCTGTGATCATACTTCCAAGGTTTTTGAATTGTTTACCTTGTTTCAGAGCTGTGTTATTTATCTGTATATTTAGTGGGCCTGGCGTTCTGCTAACTTGCAATACTTCGGTTTTGACTTTATTTATACTCATATTGTATCTGCTGCATGTTGAAATCAGATTATTAATATTATTTAGTAGTCTGCCTCATTGTTGTAAAACAGGCACTGATCGTCTGCAAATAGAAGTTCATTTATTTCCAGTGGATCAGTTGTTTCATCTGGAGTAAAGAGTTCTAAATTTTCTGAATCTGTTCTGTTAAGACTTGCTTCTTTGGAAATTATGTCCATGTAGATATTAAATAGCAGATGAGAGAGCACATATCCCTGTCTCACTCCTGTATTGACTGTGTATGTGATATTCTTTCTTGTGTTCTTACTGCATTTTGGCTCGAGTGATACATGGCTATGTGGTTTTCTAGCAGTTGCCCCTCTATCGAAAGCCTTTTCCTGATCTACAAACACAATATTCTGCTGGTCACTATATTCTATAATTGTTTCACACATCTAGCTCAGTAAGTTGTTACATTACACAACTATGTGTCAGTTATTACTTCAAATGTATCCAGCTCAGTAAATTGTTATATTACACAACTATGTGTCAGTTATTACTTCAAATGTATCCAGCTCAGTAAATTGTTATATTACACAACTATGTGTCAGTTATTACTTCAAATGTATCCAGCTCAGTAAATTGTTATATTACACAACTATGTGTCAGCTATTACTTCAATTGTATCCAGCTCAGTAAGTTGTTATATTACACAACTATGTGTCAGCTATTATTTCAAATGTATCCAGCTCAGTAAGTTGTTATATTACACAACTATGTGTCAGTTATTACTTCAAATGTATCCAGCTCAGTAAGTTGTTATATTACACAACTATGTGTCAGTTATTACTTCAAATGTATCCAGCTCAGTAAGTTGTTATTTTACACAACTATGTGTCAGCTATTACTTGAAATGTATCCAGCTCAGTAAGTTGTTATATTACACAACTATGTGTCAGTTATTACTTCAAATGTATCCAGCTCAGTAAGTTGTTATATTACACAACTATGTGTCAGTTATTACTTCAAATGTATCCAGCTCAGTAGGTTGTTATATTACACAACTATGTGTCAGTTATTACTTCAAATGTATTCAGTTCAGTAAGTTGTTATATTACACAACTATGTGTCAGCTATTACTTCAAATGTATCCAGCTCAGTAAGTTGTTATATTACACAACTATGTGTCAGTTATTACTTCAAATGTATCCAGCTCAGTAAGTTGTTATATTACACAACTATGTGTCAGTTATTACTTCAAATGTATCCAGCTCAGTAAGTTGTTATATTACACAACTATGTGTCAGCTATTACTTCAAATGTATCCAGCTCAGTAAGTTGTTATATTACACAACTATGTGTCAGCTATTACTTCAAATGTATCCAGCTCAGTAAGTTGTTATATTACACAACTATGTGTCAGTTATTACTTCAAATGTATCCAGCTCAGTAAGTTGTTATATTACACAACTATGTGTCAGTTATTACTTCAAATGTATTCAGCTCAGTAAGTTGTTATATTACACAACTATGTGTCAGCTATTACTTCAAATGTATCCAGCTCAGTAAGTTGTTATATTACACAACTATGTGTCAGTTATTACTTGAAATGTATCCAGCTCAGTAAGTTGTTATATTACACAACTATGTGTCAGTTATTACTTCAAATGTATCCAGCTCAGTAAGTTGTTATATTACACAACTATGTGTCAGTTATTACTTCAAATGTATCCAGCTCAGTAAGTTGTTATATTACACAACTATGTGTCAGTTATTACTTCAAATGTATCCAGCTCAGTAAGTTGTTATTTTACACAACTATGTGTCAGCTATTACTTGAAATGTATCCAGCTCAGTAAGTTGTTATATTACACAACTATGTGTCAGTTATTACTTCTAATGTATCAAGCTCAGTAAGTTGTTATATTACACAACTATGTGTCAGTTATTACTTCAAATGTATCCAGCTCAGTAGGTTGTTATATTACACAACTATGTGTCAGTTATTACTTCAAATGTATTCAGTTCAGTAAGTTGTTATATTACACAACTATGTGTCAGCTATTACTTCAAATGTATCCAGCTCAGTAAGTTGTTATATTACACAACTATGTGTCAGTTATTACTTCAAATGTATCCAGCTCAGTAAGTTGTTATATTACACAACTATGTGTCAGTTATTACTTCAAATGTATCCAGCTCAGTAAGTTGTTATATTACACAACTATGTGTCAGCTATTACTTCAAATGTATCCAGCTCAGTAAGTTGTTATATTACACAACTATGTGTCAGCTATTACTTCAAATGTATCCAGCTCAGTAAGTTGTTATATTACACAACTATGTGTCAGCTATTACTTCAAATGTATCCAGCTCAGTAAGTTGTTATATTACACAACTTTGTGTCATGTATTACAATAACTCTCTCTGTCCGAGACAATTAATGACCAGGCAACTGTGTCTAGGACAGAGACAGTCTAGACGAGTCTATATAATCCATGTTTCTGTTTTGTCATCCAGCGTCACACCTGCATCTGGCATGCAAGTATCCCTTCTCACTTGGTCTCTGTACTTCTCGCTTCTATGACTCTCCGCTTCTGTAACTCTGGCTTCTGTAACTTTCACCTCTATGACTCTGGCTTATATGTCTCTTGTCTGTGTATCTCTTGTCTCTATGACTCTGGCTTCTATGTCTCTTGTCTGTGTATATCTTGTCTCTATGGCTTCTGTAACTGTGGCTTCTTTTTCTCTGGCTTCTATTCTCTTGTCTCTTTTACTCTTGTCTCTGTGACTCTGGCTTCTGTGACTCTAGCTTCTGTAACTCTGGCTTCTCTACCTCTGGCGCCTATGCCTTTTTGTCTGTGTGACTCTTGTCTCTGTGGCGCTGTGCGTGTACAATTGTAAATCATTGTCACACAATGCTGACATTTGATTGGCTCTCTGTCTGTGTTTCAGCTTCCCCACCACATGACCACGCCACCTAGTAGCTCCGCCCACAAGCACGTACAGACATTACCATGTCCACAACGGCTTGTTACCGTATCAACAACCATGGACTGTTGTCTGAATAATCTTTATTCTTGAACCCCAAAAGACTGTGATCGTGTGTGTAATAATATATCACGTGACAATTGTGTGTGTATTATATCATGTGACAACTGTGTGTGTAATTTATCATGCGAGAACTGTGTGTGTGTAGTATACGATGTGACAGCTGTGTGTGTAATGTGTGATATATCATGTGACAACTGTAAGTGTGATATATCATGTGACAACTGTGTGTGTAATATATTATGTGACAACTTATGTAATATTTCATGAAGTGCTTGGTGGTCGAACGATAGATTGTTTGGTGATTGAACAATAGAGTGCTTGGTTGTTGAACAATGGAGTGCTTGGTGGTTGAACATTGAGGCGAGTAGTTGTTGCCCTGTGTGAGCAGCCCTCACAACGATCTTCACGTCGGGCCTGCTTGTCCCTCTCCCTTACATTGAAAGAACATCAGCGGACATCAAAGCCGTCCTGATCCAGTCCGCCGCCATTGCTGCCATGTGGTCACAGACATTGAGAATAAGTCCAGTATATGATAACCCCATCTCCCCTGGGGAAACCCCAGCTCAAGAGTGGGAATCATACAACTCCTTAGGCAGCAATGGAGACAACGGGAGTGGAACAGATACATATATCAGAGTAAACATACAGAAACCTGGAGCAGATTTAATTGGACTAGGGAATTCGTGAGAGTCAGCAGAAATTCAACTTAACTGATTCAGTGCCAAATAAACAATAGGTTTTTACCAACCATGGCATACAATCAAATGAGTTAGTTAGTTGCATATCCTTTTCAGGACCTCGCTGTCAACCCCAGCATTTTCTGGATGTTTGTGATTATTTGCAAAGTTTACGTTCAGTGGTTTGCCATTACTATCTGAACGACCGGCATTCATATGAAAACCAAAGCAAGGCGGTCTGCTGGCAAATCGCCCGCAGCTGTGTTTCGAACTCGGTATGCGCGATTACGAATTGCATTCGTAACCCCTTCGCCACAGATCCGGTCAAATAATAAACCAGTATTGTAATGTAAATGAGCATTCACTGAGCACTGACATTACCGAAGAAACCATGAAACAAAATATATACCATATACCATATACCATATATATATAAACCATGAAACACAATAACCCTAGTATGACGATATATCATTCTTCTATAAAAATTGGAGGTCACATTTATGTTTATAGTATCAATCGGGAGTGAATCACTTAAGCGAAAACTTAGAATATTCCTTTCTAACGCTAAATCAGTCCTGCTGTGTGGGTCAGAAACATGGAGCACAACCAACACCATATATAAAAGAGAATGTTTGTGTCTTTGTTTGTGTCTTTCTGTGTCCTTTATGCGTTCCCGAACGGTCCATCCGATTGAGATGAAATTTTCTACAGATGTGCTTCTCACTCCCGCGGAGCCACCTGGCATAATTAGTTAGTTTAAAATCAACAATGTTTCCTCCAGCATGAAAGAAAAAGGCACGAGCTTCAGAAACAGACAAATAAATGACCCGCCATCTTGCTGCAAGGGAACTCACTCTCTGATTGAACCAGAAATTAGTTATGAACAGTTGTTTTAGGCCTTAAGGGGAGAGTGTGCCCAGTTGGAAGATGAGGCGGTTTTCCAATGTCTTCCGATCTCGTTCCTGGGATGCGCATGATATGATGACCGTGACCTGTTTGTCGGCAACGCCACAGTGATCAGGACTGTTGAAATGCATGGATACTTGTTTCTGGGCGCCACTGTAGATATCCGAAAGATGTTGTCTAAATCTTTCAGCAAGACAGCGCCTGTCTTACCGACATATCTAATGTTGCAACGTGTGCAGGTAATCGCATAGATAACGTTGCGACTGATGCACGAGAAACCCTCACGGATGTAGAAAGTCGTCTTAGGGAATGTCAGACTCTGGGTTTGAAGTACATGTGGGCAGGTTTTACAACGCGATCAAAGACAAGCCACCGTGCCAGGAAGAGACTGTTTGAACCAACACATCCCTGAGGTTACGATCCCTCCTATACACCACCAGGAGAATATTCTTTTATTCGGCTCTCTCCTCCAAGCCAAAACCACGAAACAACAGACCTGTCCTCTCACTAACTTACCATCCCCATAATATTGCTTCCAAGAATATTCTCTTGAAACATCTATCCATTCTCCAGGTGCCGATCGCCCGCGATGTCTTCTCTGAGGACCCCCTGGTGGCGTATAGGCGGTATCGTAACCTCAGGGGTGTGCTGGTCCATAGCAGTCTACCCCAGCCTCAACAGTCTCTTCCTGGCACGGTGGCTTGTCTTCAATCGCGTTGTAAGACCTGCCTACATGTACTTCAAAACCTAGAGTCTGACATTCCCTAAGACGACCTTCTACATCCGTGAGGGTTTCTCGTGCATCAGTCGCAACGTTATCTATGCGATTACCTGCACACGTTGCAACATTAGATATGTCGGTGAGACAGGCTTACGTCTTGCTGAAAGATTTAGACAACATCTTTCGGATATCAACAGTGGCGCCCAGAAACTAGTACCCATGCATTTCAACAGTCCTGACCACTGTGGCGTTGCCGACATACAGGTCACGGCCATCAAATCATTCGCATCAAACGATCGGAAGACATTGGAAACCGACTAATCTTCTAACTGGTCACACTCTCCCCTTAAGGTCTCAAAGTCCAGCACAGTTTCATTTAACTTTCAAACTCACCCCCTCCCACCCACCCCCCAGTTTATAGTCCACTATATAGGTAGTTGCAGTTCTTTTGCAGGACGTCGTCGTCAACTTTCTCGACAGTTTTGCGCTCGGCGGTTTGCTATCGTTTTCTGAGCGACCACTACTCACGCCCCTCTGTGAGGACCATCATAATGAAATCTTCCGCAGCTGTGTTTCGAGCGTTGAACGAGAATTGCCAACTGCGTACTGCGTCCGCTATATCTTTGCCTATCCCAATTCTCACTCTTTCGCCCACATGGGCGCCTCTCCACCCCCACTCTACTCCCGCTTGTTTTCCCACCCAGCAGCTCAGCCAATGGCTGACCTTCTGACGTTATTAACCTTTGACCTGCTGACCTTATATCCGGTTCGTACAATCCACTGACTAGTCGTCTAACGTGTGCCAGTCGCTCTGAGCAAGGATACAGATTCAGATGAATACCTTTAATCAGTTCAGTATTGTCATGTAGCGTGTTTCATATAGTTTTCGTGTCGGTTTGTGTTTGTTTGTTCTGTGCTGACGAAGGCTTTGGTCGCAACGTCGAATTTGTTTCTTGTAACCTTGTAATCGTGTTTTAGTAAAGCTCACAATCTACTTTTCGTTGTTGTGTGTGTGTTTTTGTGTGTGTGTTTCTTTTTTTTTTTTTTTTGGGGGGGGGGACTTACGAAGGGAACTAGACAAGTACCAGTAAACCATTGTGGGGCTCACAGAGATAACTAGACAAATACCAGTGAACCATTGTGGGGCTCACATAGATAACTAGACAAATACCAGTGAACCATTGTAGGGCTCACAGAGATAACTAGACAAATACCAGTGAACCATTGTTGGGCTTATTGAGGGAACTAGACAAATACCAATGTGGGACTTACGGTGGAAACTAGACAAGTACCAGTGAACCATTGTGGGGCTCACGGAGATAACTAGACAACTACCAGTCAACCACTGTGGAGCTCACGGATATTATTAGACAAATACCAGTGAACCAATGTACAGAGAGAATAGACAAATACCAGTGAACAAATGTGGAGCTCATGGAGAGAACTAGACAAATACCATTGAACCTATGTGGAACTCAAGGAGAGAACAAGAGAAATACCAGTCAACCAATGTGGGGCTAACGGACGATAACTAGACAAATACAAAGAACCAATGTGGGGTTCATGAAGATAACTAGACAAATACTGGTGAACCAATGTGGAGGTCATGTAAGAAACTAGACAAATATCAGTAAAAAAGTTTGGAGCTCATGTAGAAAACTAAACAAATACCAGTGTAACAGTTTGGAGCTTTTATAAGAAACTATAAAAATAGCAGTTAACCAGTTTGGAGCTCATGTAAGAAACTAGACAAATACCAGTGAACCAGTTTGGAGCTCATGTAAGAAACTAGACAAATACCAGTGAACCAGTTTGGAGCTCATGTAAGAAACTAGACAAATACCAATAAAAAAGTTTGGAGATTATATAAGAAACTAGACAAATAGCAGTTAACCAGTTTGGAGCTCATGTAAGAAACTACACAAATACCAGTGAACCAGTTTGGAGCTCATGTAATAAACTAGACAAATACCGGTCAACCAGTTTGGAGCTTACATAAGAAACTAGACAAATAGCAGTTGACCAGTTTGCAGCTCATGTAAGAAACTACACAAATACCAGTGAACCAGTTTGGAGCTCATGTAAGAAACTAGACAAATACCAGTGAACCAGTTTGGAGCTCATGTAAGAAACTAGACAAATACCAGTGAACCAGTTTGGAGCTTATGTAAGAAACTAGACAAATACCAGTGAACCAGTTTGGAGCTTATGTAAGAAACTAGACAAATACCAGTGAACCAGTTTGGAGCTCATGTAATAAACTAGACAAATACCGGTGAACCAGTTTGAAGCTCATATAATAAACTAGACAAATACCAGTGAACCAGTTTGGAGCTCATGTAATAAACTAGACAAATACCGGTGAACCAGTTTGAAGCTTATATAATAAACTAGACAAATACCAGTGAACCAGTTTGAAGCTCATGTAATAAACTAGACAAATACCGGTGAACCAGTTTGAAGCTCATGTAATAAACTAGACAAATACCGGTGAACCACTTTGAAGCTCATGTAATAAACTAGACAAATACCAGTGAACCAGTTTGAAGCTCATGTAATAAACTAGACAAATACCGGTGAACCAGTTTGAAGCTCATGTAATAAACTAGACAAATACCAGTGAACCAGTTTGAAGCTCATGTAATAAACTAGACAAATACCAGTGAACCAGTTTGAAGCTTATGTAATAAACTAGACAAATACCGGTGAACCAGTTTGAAGCTCATGTAATAAACTAGACAAATACCGGTGAACCAGTTTGAAGCTTATATAAGAAACTAGACAAATACCGGTGAATTTAAAAACGGAAGCCACAAACAATATGTTTCACGATTTATTGACTGGCATATTTAGCTACATCTCGTCAGGTACATTCTGCAGAATTATATTTTATCATTCATTCATTGGCACCTTTCCGTCTTGACAGACGATAGTTTGGTACATTGTGCTTCAAAAAGGCTTAATAACTACGATCCATGGCGGTGGCGAGTGTGGCTGGTAAGGCCAATTCTTGCTGCAAATGTTTGCCCACAGTAGGTGCATGCGAAAACATGGTCATTTCCACCAATTTGCACCATCTTACATCTCTCACGCTCTGTGTGTGCTTTATCTGCAATCATTTTCTCCTTTGTCTTTATTCCATTTCTGATAGTTGCCCTCCATGCAACACGTTCAGCGGCGACGTGCTCCCAATGTGCATTATCAATGCCTGTATCAATCATGTCCCGCTTACACACATCTTTGTATCGTAGTAGAGGCCGACCCTGAGATCTCCTACCCGTCTGTAATTCACCCAAAAAGATGTCCTTTGGTATTCTACCATCATCCATCCTCCTAACGTGTCCTATCCATCTAAGTCTACGAAGACTGAGCATGGAATACACCGTCACACAACCTGATCTTTCCAATACTTCAGTATTTGTGATTTTGTCTTGCCACTTAATACCAAGTATTCTTCGCAGACACCGCATATGAAAGCTGTTTAAACGTTTCTCTTGGCGTGAGTAAGTTGTCCAGGCTTCACTGCCATAAAGAAGAGTACTAAGGACACAGGCTTGGTAGACGAGGACTTTTGTTTTGGCAGTAAGCTTCCTGTTCTCCCAGACTCATTGTGCTAACATGTTCATTGTTGTTGCTGCCTTGCCAATCCTGATGTTGATTTCCTGATCGAGGGATAATTTGCTATTTACCTCTGATCCTAGATATGTAAAATGGTCTACTATCTCCAGTTCGGCGTCGTCAATAAAGATTGATGGTACACCATGTGCACCTTGTGACATAATCTGTGTCTTCTTTTTGTTAATTGTTAAACCAAATTCAGAACATGCATTGGAGAATGCAGATAGTAGCTGTTGTAATTCTTCCTCAGAGTGGGTCATAATCGCAGTATCATCCGCAAAAAGCAACTCTCTGATTAGTACCCTGCTAATTTTGGTCTTGGCCTTCAATCTCTGAGCATTATAGAGGCCACCATCTGAGCGTGAGTGAATGTATATACCGTCATCCTGATCACGAAAGGCATATTTCAGTAGAAGTGAAAAGTGTATCCCAAAGAGGGTGGGGGTTAGTACACAACCTTGCTTAACTCCACTCTTGATTTCAAACTCTTCTGAAGTTGAGCCATCAAACTTGATTATACCCTTCATGCCTGTGTGGAACGATTCCACAATGGACAGAAAAGTTGGTGGGCAGCCAATCTTCTTTAGTGCCTTGAACAGACCCTCACGACTGACCAAATCGAATGCCTTTGTGAGGTCGATGAAGGCAATAAACAGTGGCTGATTTTGTTCCCAGCATTTTTCTTGCATCTGTCGCAATGAGAATATCATATCAATGGTAGACCGGTTCTGACGGAAGCCGCACTGTGATTCGGGGTAGACTTGATCTCCCAGGACTTGAAGTCTGCGCAGGACAATTCTGGCAAATACTTTCCAAACAATACACAGAAGTGAGATACCCCTATAGTTGTTACAGTCGCTCCGATCTCCCTTGCTCTTTTACAGCGTTATGATGTTTGAATCTTTGAAATCCTGTGGGACTTGTCCTTCTCGCCAGCAGAGCTCTATTAGCTGGTGGATCTGTAGAGCGAGTGTGTCTTGCCCACTCCTGATTACCTCTATTGGAATCCCATCCTTACCTGGAGCCTTGCCAGATGCAAGCTCATTTATAGCACACTTAACTTCTGTTATAGTGGGAAGTGTGTCCAGGTGGTCAAGAGTTGGTAGAGCCTCTATGGCGTTGAGGGCATCATCCGCTAGCTTGGTCTCACTTGAGTAAAGCTCTAAATAGTGCTCGACCCATCTATCCATCTGCTGTTTCTTATCATTGATGATTTCTCCAGTCAAGGTTTTCAGCGGTGCGCTTCTTTTGATCATTGGACCACAGGCTTTCTTTATCCCTTCATACATGCTTCTGATGTTTCCCTTATCACTTGCGATTTGAATGGACTCACATAACGTGATCCAATAGTCATTCGCACACTGCCTGGCAGCCTTTTGTACATCCTTCCTCACTTGCTTCAGCTCACTCAGAGTGTTACGCGTTGGTTTTTCCTTGTTTCTTAAGAGAGCTATCTTCTTTTTATCAATCAAGGGCTGCAGTATCTGGCTGTTTGCCGCAAACCAGTCCTGCCTCTTATGATCCACAGTGCCGTAAACCCCTACCGCTGTTTTATAAATAGTTTCCTTAAGTTTACTCCATTTATCATTTACTATACAATTTTCTGATGTATCATTGAAAGCGTCTTCAAGTTGCTGTTGAAATTCAAAGCACTTTCCAGGATCGTGAGTGTTAATAATATTAACCCTGGGGCTAGACTTGTGTTTAGCTGTGTAGATTCTCTTTGGTCTCAGTCTAACCCTCACGCCTTATATTTTATAAGGCGTGAATAAATGAATAATACTTCAGCTATGCTACGTTGATAGAGGCTACAGATAACATGACATAGAGTGTAGACATATCTCTGGGAGAGACTACAGACCTGATGTGTAGACATGTCTCTGGGAGAGACTACAGACCTAATGTGTACACATGTCTCTGGGAGAGACTAAAGATAGCAGACCTGGCGTGTAGACATATCTCGATAGAGACTACAGATCTGATGTGTAGACATGTCTCTGGGAGAGACTACAGATAGCATGACCTGGTGTGTAGACATGTCTCTGGGAGAGACTACGGATATCAAGATTTGACGTGTAGACACGTCTCTCGGAGAGATTACAGATGGCATGACCTGGTGTGTAGACATGTCTCTGGGAGAGACTACAGGTAGCATGACCTACAGTGTAGATGTGTCTCTGGGAGAGACTACAGTTATCAAGGCCTAATATGTAGAAATGTCTCTGGGAGAGACTACAGATATCAGGACCTGGCGTGTAGACATGTCTCTGGGAAAGACTACAGATAGCAAGAACTAATGTGTTGACATGTCTCTGCGAGAGAGAAAAAACATGTATGTTTTATTTGTATCGTACAGAGGAAAAATTATACATCAGGAAAATTTAGCAATGCGAGAAATTTCAAAATGTTTGTAAAATGTGTGAGAAATGTCAAAATGTGTGAAAAATGTAAACATGTGTGAGACATGTAAACATGTGTGAGACATGTAAACATGTGTGAGAAATGTAAACATGTGTGAGAAATGTCAAAATGTGTGAGAAATGTAAACATGTGAGAAATGTCAAAATTTGTGAGAAATGTAAAAAAAAAAAATATGTAAGAAATGTAAACATGTGTGAGAAATGCAAAAAATATGTGAAAAATGTAAACATTTGTGAGAAATGCCAAATGTGTGAGAAATATCAAAATGTGTGAGAAATGTAAACATGTATGAGAAATGTAAACATGTGTGAGAAATTTAAAATATTTGTGAGAAATGTAAACATGTGTGAGAAATATTAAAATGTGTGCAAGATATCAAAATGTGTGAGAAATGTCAAAATGTGTGAGAAATGTAAATGAAATATGGGTGAGGATTGTAAACATGTGTGAGAAATGTAAACATGTTTGAGAAATTTTAAAATTTGTGAGAAATGTAAACATGTGTGAGACATGTAAACATTCGTGAGAAATGTCAAAATATGTGCAAGATGTCAAAATGTGTGAGAGATGTCAAAATGTGTGAGAGATGTCAAAATGTACGAGAAATGTAAAAAAAAAATGTGTGAGAAATGTAAACATGTGTGAGAAATGTAAACATATGTGAGAAATGTAAACATATCTGAGAAATGTAAACATGTGTGAGAAATGTCAAAATGTGTGAGAAATTTCGAAATGTTTGCAAAATGTCATAATATGTGAGCAATGTAAAAATTGTGTGAGAATGTTAACATGAGTGAGACGTGTAAACATGTGTGAGAAATTTCAAAATGTGTGCAAGCTGTCAAAATGTGAAAGAAATGTCAAAATGTGTGAGAGATGTCAAAATGTACGAGAAATGTTAAAAAAAAATGTGTGAGAAATGTAAACATGTGTGAGAAATGTAAACATATGTGAGAAATGTAAACATATCTGAGAAATGTAAACATGTGTGAGAAATGTCAAAATGTGTGAGAAATTTCGAAATATTTGCAAAATGTCATAATATGTGAGCAATGTAAAAATTGTGTGAGAATGTTAACATGAGTGAGACGTGTAAACATGTGTGAGAAATGTCAAAATGTGTGCAAGCTGTCAAAATGTGTGAGAAATGTCAAAATGTGTGAGAAATGTAAGAAAAGTATGTGAAAAATGTAAACATATGTGAGAAATGTAAACATGTGTGAGAAATGTAAAAAAATATGTGAGGAATGTAAACATGTCTGAGAAATGTAAAAATGTGTGAGAAATGTAAAACAAATGTGTGAGAAATGTAAACATTCGTGAGAAATGTCAAAATGTTTGAGGAGTTTAGAAATATATGAGAAATGCCTTTTCTTGTGTCTCAAGGGCAGGCATACACTGACGTTTGTCCTTTCTTGTGTAAAGTGCCTGTTTTCTGGTGTGACCACTTACCGAGTTTGGAGTAGCTGTGGTTGTATTCTGGTGTGACGATTTCTGTGAGCACTTACTAATTCTGGAGTTGTTGTGGTTGTATCATGGTGTGACGTTTTCTGTGACCACTTTCACTTACCGATTCTGGAGTAGTTTAGTTGTATTCTTGTGTGATTATTTCTGTGAACACTTACCGATTTCGGGAATGGCTATGGTTGTATCCTGGTGTGATGATTTCTATGAACACTTACCGATTCTTGAGTAGCTGTTTTGTATTCTAGTGGGATGATTTTTATGAGCACTTACCGAGTCTGGAGTAGTTGTGGTTGTACTCCGGTGTGACGGTTTCTGTGAACACTTACCGAGTCTGGAGTAGTTGTGGTTGTACTCCGGTGTGACGGTTTCTGTGAGCACCTGTGAATTTCCCATTACAGTGACCAAGTCCAGCTGACACATGTAAACTCCATACAGACAGACAATGTCATGACGTAACTGTAGAGTCAGGTTTGCCTCCAGTCTAGAGATGGTGCCGGTACCACCCATAGCGCTGCTTTTTGTCGTGTCCACGCACAGGTCTGGATCAAATGTGGACACTGAGGCCAGTCTTAGCCCCGAGTTGACCCGCGTGATGTCATAGATGATCATTTCTACAAATGAGGACACGTCATGGTCAGTGTGAGTGAAGTCAGCAAGACACTGAAGATGTCCGCAGAAGTAGTTGTCCGGGTGTCTTTCCATCACAAACTGGACACCTGCAAGTGGACAATAGAATCTTCTAGAAGCTTTAGTGAATCTTATAACAATGTTGTGTGAGTTGTAATCCAAGAGTTGCCATGTGAGTTAGTTATGTGCATACCCTTTACACGATATCGCAATCAACCCCAGCATGTTTTGGCTGTCTGTGATTTACTAGGTAATTTTTACGTTCAGTAGGTTGCTATTGCTTTCTGAACGACTCGGTCTGAGTTCATGGGAATATCTAGCGACGCTGAATCCTCGATAGACCACATTCGGAACACGTTTAATTGTATGTGTTATTATTAGGTGACATTTTTGTTGTTAGTATGATGTCTTATTATTATGTACTATTATTATGTATTATTATAATGTAATTTTATTATGTAGTATTATTATGTAATATTATTGTTATGTAATATCATTATGTATTATTATGCAATATTATTATGTATTATTGTTATGTGTTATTATTATATTTTTATAACGAAGACACAAATAATAAATTGCACGATTTATGGCCTGTCATATTTCGCTGCATCTCATCAGGTACATACTGCAGAATTGACACAACATACAGTGAAATAACTAGATAAATTCTTCAAGCTGAAATATGCACAAGTTCGCACAGTAATAACAAGTGTCTACCACGGTAATTTTTTTACTGACTATTATGTCTTTCTGTTGGCACAAAACTGGCCTATGTAGATTAATCATTATGGTTTCTGCACACTTTAACATGCGAATATTTTGTGTATTAAACAACACGCGAAAGGCACTGTCTCTATCAATCACATGGCCGGTTTCCCAAACGTGCGGTGCAATCGAAGACTCGGGAAGTTTGTGGTGTGTCGGCCTTCCTTGACCCCCATCGCCTGTGTGTAGTATCTTGTCAATCCAATTAGGTATGTGTTCAACCACTCTGCTGTTTAACTTCGCTCTGCTCTGCCGATATAGGTAGATTGGCACCGGCATGTGAATTGGTATATGCAATTGGATTTGGCGTACATGGGGTCACATTCTTTAACTGTTGGAGTGGGAATACACGCGATTCTGCACCTAATAACTGGAGATGCAGCACAGAATGTTCGGTCGACTGCTGTAATGAGCCGGTCCTATAGACGTTGCATTACGTCATCCCCTCGAAAGATTAACTGGATAAATACCTTGAGTTTAGCGATTGTAGTTTCGTCTGGTTTTGATTTCAGCTGTTGGCAATGGCGCTTTATAAATCTTGTGGAGTCCCCATTCAGGTTTAAGACATTCTTCAGAGTTTCAAATTCCTCTCTCAGTGTGTCCTGGGTGCATATCTTCCTAGCATGGCCAAACAGGATCAGTGCTAAGCCCCGTTTGTACTGGACAGATGCGAAGCTCTGAAAATGTAAATATTGGCTAAAGAGGCTATTATTACCCTGTACTGCAAACATAAAATTCCATTTTCTAACGAAGCCATACCGCCAAATCGACTGAGTGAATTCTGCAGTATGTACCTGACGAGATGCAGCGAAATATCCCAGGCAATAAATCGTGTAATCTATTGTTTGTGTCTTAGTTATTCAAATTCACTACAGGAAAACATTGTTTTGATTATTATTATGTGTTATTGTTATGTTTTATTATTATGTATTGTTATTATTATGTGTTGTTATTATGTATTATTATTACTGCGTATTGTTATGTATTTGTATTATGTATTATTATTATGAGTTGTTATTATTTTTTGTTATTATGTGTTATTATGTATTATTATGATTAGGTCTTATTAGTATGTATTATTAGTATGTATTATTATTATGTATTATTAATATGTGTTACTACTATTTGTTATTTTTATGTATTATTTTTATGCGTCATTATTATGTATTATTACCTATTATTAGTATGTAATATTGTTATGTGTTATTATTATGTGCTGTCATTATGTCTTATTATGTGTTATTATTATGTGTTACTATGATGTATTATTAGAATATGTTATTATTATGTACTATTATTATATGCTATTATTATGTATTAATACTGTATGTTATTTTTTATTTATTGTTATTATGTGTTATTGTTATGCGTTATTCTTTTTACAACCACATAACAATCACCCAAAACCATCCAACAATCACCTGTCAACCATCCCCATTCGCATGACAACAATCCCACAACCACCAGACAACTATCCCACAACCACCTGATAACCATCCCACAACCACCTGACAACCATCCCACAACTACCTGACAAACATCATCCGTCTACTTAACAACCACCCCACAAACACTTGACAACCATGCCACAGAAGTGCTGTTTATATTCACTGAAGTACTTGCGGTGGAGTGCGCCAGTAAAAGCAACACCACAGTGAATGGAACCATTCGATGTGTTTAAGTATGTAGGTGCTTACATAACAGCAGATGGGAAATGTGTTTAACAAGATATATTTACAATAGGCCAAGAAAAGGCAGCATTTCACAAGAAGTAGAATATTATCTGTAATGTATCTTACCTTCGTATATCGAGATGAGGAGACGAATTCTTGAGAGTTATATAGAACTAATTCTGGTGTACGGCTGCGAATTGTGGCCAATTAACAGACAAGTGAGGAATTATGTGAAAGCTGCAGAGATGCAGTTTTGTAGAAGAATGATGAGAGCATCGTGAACAGAAAGAAAACACAATGAAGATATCTTGAAAGAAGTTAACTCACTCAGAGAACTGGTTACTCGCATCACAAGAAGTCAGTCCACATTCTTTGTGTATGTCATGAGAGTTGGGAGGAAGTAGGTCGTCACAACGGCGGGAAAGTTGAAGGGCAGGAGAATCAAGGGAAGACCAAGAGAGAAGGTGCTGGGACATTTTGACATCACGGCATGGAGGAACATCAGTATCGGAAATTATTGGCATTACACGAGACAGAAGGCTGTGGACAGACATGATCACCAACACCACACGACGTGGACTATTAGAAGATTGGCAGTACACGAGATAGAAGTCTGTGGCGATACATGATCACAAACGCCACACGGTATGGACGATAAGAAGACAAATACCTTCACACTTTTCTATAATCTTGTGCAGAGGTGTTGGAGTTCCGACACTAACCCAATGGATACTGGAAGTAAGTTGCCAGAGACAACGAGGAAATGTAGTGGCTTGACGTGGGTGTCTGGGCGCAGAGATGAAGGCGAAGAGAAACCTACTTTTGGTCATTGGAAAGGCAGAGAATTATGAAAATAAACAAATTACAAATGGTATAGTGAGTTCACAGATGTTTGCCTTCGTATAACAATCCGTAACTCAATAACCAACCGAGGGAAAATGATGAGATTTAACATATAACCTTATAATTCTCTACACCCAACAAACAATATTTGTTCTTGAGATTGTACAGCAGATCTCAATGTTTGTTTATATGCGGTATATAAGTTACGGGTCAGAGATCAAGTGTATATTATGAAATGTATTACACCTTCACATGGAAACATCAGTGTTCAATAATGAATATTCTCCGTGGTGCGCAGGAATTTCCTTATGAGAAGCACGTAACATAATAGAACGGATGTGTACAGAGGTTCCTTGTGTCGTTACCCGAATTGACGTACATCACGGTAAAAACAAAGTTTGTTAGCGTGAATTCAAATTCATTTTCTACAAAACATTAAATAATGTCGCCACTTTCCATGGTTTCACTTGCCTTTGGACCTATCAAAGACATATTCCTTGGTCGGGAGTACTTATAAGACGGCAGGAAGCATTTCATAACTATGCAACAGATATTTTGAACGTGAATTAGGACAAATATTTGTGAACGCACTGTATTTAGCAGATTAACACACACTGACTGCCGACATCCATCAATAAATACTTGCCTTGACCGTAGGACAACACGGGGACAAGAGCGTAGAGTAGTACAACCACAGCGCTGTCTGGCATCATGACTCGGCCGTTCTGCTGTCACGAACTGAATCTAAGGTCTTCACAATATAGGAACCGAAGACAAGCGACGTCGGTTACAGCTCTAGTGTTTGAGGATCACTGTGACTGATACATGACATATGTCAAGTACGATGCTCATCGGTGCAGTCACAATAAAACAAGCAAATCTAGCCACGTTCACGATCCCCCTTTTGCCTAATACCACAACTAAACACGCAAATCTACTGTTCCACAAATAGTATTCCTTCTGTCTTCTCTGTTTCAACATACAACAATGAAACAAGTAAATCTGCCGTTTTACAAATCTTATTCTTTCCGTCTTCCACAATGTAATAAGTAACTCAAAGGAAACAAAATGTGATCTTTCCCTCTACAACAATGAAAAAATAACATTTAGCTACCTTTAAAAAGCCTCACTTCTCCCGTATACGACAATGAAACAATAATATTTAGCCACTTTTAGAAAGCCAAACTTTTCCCGTCTACGACAATGAAACGATAAACTTTAGCCATTTATTCAACGCCTACTTTTCCCTCTACTACAAGAAAAACAATAACATTTAGCCACCTATCGAAAGCCCCACTGTTCCCGTTTACGACAATGAAAAAATATAATTTAGCCAGCTATTGAAAGCCAACTTTTCCCGTCCACTAAAATGAAACAATAACATTTAGCCACCTTTTGAAACCCTCACTTATCCCATTTATGACAATGAATCAGTAACATTTAGCCACATTTAGAAAGCATCATTTTTCCCGTCTGTGACAATGAAACAACACCATGTAGCGACTTTTAGAAAGTCTACTTTTTCCTCTACGGCAATGAAACAATAACATTTGGCCACGTACCGAAATCCTTACTTTTCCCGTCTACGACAATGAAACAATAACATTTAGCCACCTTTAGAAAGCTCACTTTTTCCGTCTACTGCAATGAAACAATAACATTTAGCCACTGTCGTATATTCTGAAGGGACTGGGGATCACTGTTGTGCCTTACCCATATTCTGGTTTTAGAAGCTGGGCCCCATTCTCTTCCAATATGTACATAAATCAAGAATACGACCCTTGAAATATTACAGACTCGGTTTTATTGTTTGTCTAGGAGTTAATGGTCCTCTTTTAGGGAATAGTGAACACAAGATTTAACTCTGCCCCTTCACCAGGATTCTAATAGCTCTCGAACCCCCATGATATTCTGTGAAATGTCTGAAAGACTTCCTCAGTATGAATCAGGTGAAATGTAGCATGGGTCTGGAACAGTCAAGAGATATTTCCCTTCTTTTAATTCTTTTGAGTGACTTAGTTTTGCTAAATATATTATTTAACAAATACTGGTAGACACTGACATCTTGTTTACACAAATAAACAGGTAATTAACAGTCAGGTTAAACTGACACATTAATATAAGATTCAGTTACTGTTCATGTCATTTATTGACTGGCCTGTTTCTTTTGGCTCTTTGTTACATCTCTCATTATTTTGCAAATGTTCATCATGTCATATTGTCAAATGGGAAAATGCACATCAGTACCAATTTCATGTCATATCAATCAATAAACAATAATCATTATGATGATCCTAAGTGTTGTAAATCTTCTTCTAAATAATGTCATGTTATACATTATAGTGTGGCACGAGGTTCAAATGGTTTAAAACAAATCATTGTGTCAGGGAGGGATTGTGTTTGTTGGCATGGAGAAATGTCACCTCTGAGTGGTAGATATGGGTTAAGCCTGGGTCCATTGACTGATGGATCCGATTCAGCACTTGCCAATGAAGCTACTCTGAAGGCTGCCCCTTGCTCTGCTCAAGGCCTGAGGTTATCTTCCATCTCATGTGTGTGGGTCATCTTTTCTCTCCGCCTCCCTCTTCTGGTCAGGTTGCCACCAAGAACATCACTGTGTAACATTTACAGAGGCATGTATAATTGTGACGAAACGGATAAAGATCGGCAGATCTCTGCATAATATCCCTTTGAAGGGAGTGCGATGCGTTGGTCTCCCTTGAATTAATATCAATTAATAGGGGATTCCCCATCGAAAAATAGTGCGGGGCGGAGCTATTCTAGTTATTTATGGAAAATCTAGAATGTTCCCTCAAGTGCGTACGTGGTATAGATCTCTAAGTTCACGTGTGCTTCATGCAGCACGGGGTGGTGGAACTTATCGTGACTCTGGTTTTCTTCATGAATCATGAAAGTCACGCGGCCCGTGTAGGCGAGTGGAAGGCGCACTGACTTTGTCGTGAGAGTCGCCCACCAAACCTCAGCGTAGACAGATCGCAGCCAAGAGGCTGATGTAATTTTGATGTCAATATTCGCGGCCAGTGCGGACATCTACAGTCAAGGGTGTGATTCTTCAATCACAGGTTAGTTGAGTACTTATTCTATTATTTAATTGTTGTCGTGATGCCGTGCTGAGTTCCCGGAATGAATTAATTGCCATCGCAAAATTGAGTTGTCGCGTAGAGTGATCCGTTACAGTTGGCGGGTGCATTTTTAAGTAGGCTTTATCGATCAGCAATGTAATGTGTTACCTGACGGAACAAGCCGTATTCCACAGCGAGTGGTGTGTAATTAAAATAGGCCGAACGATGTGCTTTACAGTGTGTAGCAGTTACGGGTTTGGTTTATTCATTACGCAGGCAAGGCGACAGTTTGTCCGTCATTACCTCAACATGCTAGACGCTGTAAATGATAAGGTAGAGCTTATTATTAGAAATGTGTAATGTGCTTCGTGACATTAGAATGGTAACGTAATTGTTCTATCAGTGATGGTGATGTTTCGAGGAATCCAGGGGAAATCAGCAGTGGTGTATTTGCTGTGTGCAGATAGCAGTGTTATTCGGCGTAAGCCGAATTGCGTTGCATTGGTAGGATAACAATTGATAAGAAGTATTCATGATACTATTGTTACTGCTTGTTGTCATGTCCGTCCGCTAGGATGACCGTGCGTGTTCCATCTTGCGTTTGTCTAGGCGGGAGGTAGGCCGGTAACCCCAACCCGATCGGTAATAGGTCCGACCCAATGCAATCGTGCATATCCGATGAATGAACATACCCGATCGAGGGTGATGCGGCACGCCGTAATTCGAGGCCGAGGTGTCTAGATAGATCGAGGTTTGAACCTAACCGTTTCTGTCTCTAATATTCTACGCTTCTGGAACCCTGACTCGGGTCATGGAGTACTTGGAGTACTGCCGTGAAGTAGTAGTATATGAGAGGCATAACCCCCCCCCCCCCCAAAAAAAGGTGGAGCCAGAGTTTGGTAGTGGAGTCTAGAGGTTTGCTACATTGGATGACGTGACTTAAGTCGTCACGGGACAAGGTACACGAGACCCACAGTAGCTGTGGGAAAGTGTAGTGGTGGATGGCCACCACAGCTGTGCTCGGCCGGCACAGGTATGACTGACCTGAAAGATAGTCAGTGAATACAAGGGCAACTCAGGATCTGGGGCAGGGATCCCAGACCTGACACTATGGCTGTGATATGATTTTGTTATTTAAGTGTAACAAGTCCTGAGTTCTCCTTAGTTAATGCTATAGTAATGAATTATCAGGAGTATAATTCATTATGGACATATAGTTATTAATGTGTGTAATTCATCAGTCCATGGGTTAAGGGATTGATGAATTGATGAGTCTGTCATGAAGGAGATGTCCGGCTGGACACCTTCTCGATACAGTAATCCCTACACTGAAAGGAAAGTAAGTGTATATGTTGATTGATGATGGGAGATGAAACCGGATTGGACTGGCACCAGGCGAAGGATGCTTGACAGAGTCATACAGTCGACTCTGGTGCTAGGGGTTATATGTAGCCCAGAAGTGTTACTTGACTGAACAGGTGTGCTATTGCTTTTTCTACCATCATTATGCCTATATATTATAGTGACTAAGTAGATCTATGATGTGATGATTTCATACTCATGTTGGTAGACATGAGGAATGTCTGAGAGGCAGGTGACAGGGTGGAGATGCTGGTAGTCTTTGTTGTAGTTGAGTACTCACACCAACCTCTCCGTGTTTCAGGATCTGTTATTACTATACAGAAGAAGATTCAAGAGCTGCACCATGAGCTCTATGGGCCCACTCATTCCAGTGCCTATCCAGAAGTTGATTGAGGCCATACTGGGAGTGGTTGTCTGATTCTGCGAGATCAATGTTGGAAGGAGCTGAGTGCTGAATAAGTCGGTAGGTCTAGGTTAGGACCTCCGTCAAGTGTCCGACGAGTGTCATCCGATCCTGAGAGGGTCCAACACTGAAACGTCTGGTGATTCAAGCCAGTGAAGCACTGGTGACATTCAGTCTCTGTGTAAACCTTGGTAATTGCAAGGTAGTGACCTTTCAAGTTGAGCAAAGTGATCATTGTTCCCGGTCACCATGACCTGTGTTATATGCTTCTGGCCCGGCTGGGTTATGGGACACCAGGTATCAGTTGATGCTTAAATAGTGGTTTTACATTGGTTAACTTTATGAAGCCAACATGTGGTCCAGTGAACTAGGACATTGATTACAACATTGGTGGAAACACCTAAGTGACAATGTTTGTGAAGGTAGGGAGCTACCTCATGCCAACGTGATGAACTGTTGACAATGTTTGTGAAGGTAGGGAGCTACCTCATGCGATCGTGATGAACTGTTGACAGTGTTTGCTAGGTTGTGATTACTACCCATTGATCAGGGTAGTTACATGATACTGTGTGAAGATCTATTGTCCAAGGACATGGAACGAAGGTGAAGTGTTTAGTCACCTGATAGACTTTACCAGTGACATTGTGTGTTCGTGTGGAGCAACCGCTTATTGTGTAGGTGACATATCAGTGTGTGGGTCACTGATGAGATAGAAGAGTGACCTGGCTCTTGTGTATTTTGAGACGGCGCTACATGTATTTTTTCTGCAAGTGGGAGACCGCTAATGTTATAGGGTCGGCCCAGACTTCATCAGGAGTGTGACGAGTGAAATAGTACGACAGCAAGGAAGGATCCTTGTTCATCAGTGCAGTGTCAGTCAGGCAGTAGTACTGCGCTTGATCAGCCCTTGCTTGGTTCTCTGGGTGAAGAGGGAACTTTGGAGAGGCAGCAGACCTTGGAGTTCCAGTCCACTGGAGGAGCCTGGGTGAGTCGCTACCACGACTGGACAACCGCACGAGCTATCGTCCGCCTCCATGATGAATACTCATCTGCGTCTTTGATCTTGTACATAGTTCTTCTCGTCTGGCTTTCAGCCATCCTTCTCTGTGTTGTGGTTGACGTAGTTCAGAATTAAAGTTTTTTTTTTGTTCTCTTAGCTATGACTTTGTGCAGTGATATGACTGGTGTCTGGTCCGAGCCCCCTTGGGGTTTGGAACCCTAGGTGAGGGAGGGAAGGTTAAGCTGTCCCGGCTTGTGTGGGGCCTGGTAGATGTAGAGTGCTATTGAGGTGGTTGGAGCAAAGGCAGGGGATAGTATCTATCGTGGCAAACCAGTCCAAGCCCCGGCGGTCTTGTCACAAGATAGAGTGGGGGCTCGTCCGGGATCTTCTCTTTGTTCTGACATCTCGTAGGAATAGGTTATAGTGTCATCTGTCCTATACCTATTATCTACTTGACGAGTAGGGCTACTGAAACCTTTCTCTTCGACGTGGACAGACATTTAGTTAAGTTAGTATAGATACATAGTTACAGTGTTGGTTGGAGTACAGTTAGCATTGTGATTGGGTATTGCATATCTATACTGATACTAAGTTACACTAAGCATGGCTACTCGTACTTTAGATTTAGCTAAGGTGCGGGCATCTGCAACTGAGATGGGATTGGAAGGTGAGGAGTTTAAAGCCTATGTACTGGAAGTAGAGAGAGACTTCAGAGCAGAAGAGAGGGAGAGAAGAAAGTCAGAAATTGAGCTGGAAGCTCGAAAGGTAGCACTTGAAGAGCAAAAGTTGGTGGCAGACCAACAGGCACAAAAACTGGCAGCTGACCTAGAGTCTAAGAAATTAGATGCTAGGAAGTTGGAAATGGAACATGAGTTCCGTATGAAGCAACTTGAGGTAGAGGCTAAATCGGTTGGTGAGTCTGAGGGAGCAGTAGGTGGAGTAGCTTTACCTAGCTCATCAGTAGCCAGCAGACCAGCTTACCAGGCTATGAAATGGCCGTTTCCACCATTTGAACCGGACCAAGAGAAGATAGATCAATTCTTAGAGAAGTTCGAGGCAATGTGTAAAGCTATGGGTTTAGAGCCTGAGCGTTGGAATCTTAAGCTTTCACAAGGACTCCGTGGCACCGCGTACGAAGTGTATGCGCGTCTTCCCCCAGGGATGGAAAATGATTATCCAACCCTGAAATCGGCTCTTTTGAAAAGATTCGAAATGGCAGCCCATGCTTACAGGCGGAGGTTCAGAACTTCCAAGAGAGAACCAGGTGAGATGTTCTCGGCCTATAGTGTGAGGTTGAACTCATACCTGTTGAAGTGGATGGCATTGGCCAATTTCAAAGAGGATTATGAGAGTCTGAGAGAGTTGATGGTGGTGGATCAAATGAAAATGCAGATGTCCAAGCCTTTAAGGAATTTCTTAGGGGAAAATGGGGCGGAAAGGCTAGACATAGTAAATAAGTTAGCTGAAAGGTATGTGGAAGTCTATGGTGAGACTGGGGATTCCAGTCAGACTGATTCACAGAAAAGGCAGAAGGGGCTTGATCAGAAGCCCAAGACCAAAGGTCCCAAAGAATCATCCAATGTAGCAGATCCTGTGGTAAAAGAGTCTGGTAAGAAACCCGATAGGCAAAGCCCTCCCGCCTCCCCAAAACGGAAGTGGAGTAAGAGGTGGTGTAAGCACTGCATGTCTCCTTCCCATAATACTGTAGATTGTCTGAGGAAGCCAAAGGACTTGCACTTTGCGTGTCTCGCCTCTACTAGAGGTAGACCTAGCGAGACCACACCTAAGGGTCGGGAGAAACCAAAGTCTGAGAAATCACCTGTGATCGAAACGATAGAGGTGAATGGGAAGAAGGTGGAATGTCTATACGATACAGGATTGCAGTTTGAGGCTGTAATCTCATCCCACCTTGTGAGCCCAGGGCAGCTCACCGGCGAGACAAGAGAATTTCAGCTGGCCATGAGGAGCTCCGTAGCTATGGACTTGCCGATTGCTCGGATTGACATTCGGTGCAGGTACGTTACGGGTAGCATCCAGGCGGCTGTGCTGCCTGATCCTATTTACCCTTTGATCCTCGGTCGTCCGCATGTATTCCTGGGGGACCCCAGGGAACATTGTCTAGTGAGCGCTAGGCAGGCCAGGGCTAAGGATGGAAAAAGGCAGTGTGGTAAGGAAATAGACCATTCTCTTGCGAGGTTAGTGAGCAGTGCTCAAAGTGGGGACCCGACTTTGCGTCCTTACTTACTGGAGGTGTCCCAAAGTTCTGTCCCGCCAACTCCGGGTCAGTTCTATGTAGAAAACCGTTTGCTTTATCGTAGAGCCGGGCAAGGGGATAGCCAGTACGGTCAGATGGTAGTCCCTACTGACTACAGATCCCGCTTGATACATAGAGTGCATACCTTATCCTTAACCGGACATAAGGATGTGGGGACAACAGTCCAGTGTCTTTCCAGCCACTACCACTGGCCTGGAATGACAGGCGACGTGCGGAGATATATCCGGTCGTGCCCAACGTGTTGTCTGGCAGCACCAAAGCACAAGACCCGAAACGGTTTATCTCTGCAGATTGGAGATAGGGTTCTCGCGCTTCTCCCAATCGAGGGGGCGGAATTCGAACTCGGATGGCAGGGCCCTTTTCCTGTGGAGCGGATAATGTCCCGATCCACGTATGAGGTGAAGGTCCGCGGGGAATTGCGTAAGTTCCATTGTACTCTCCTTCAGAATTTGGAGAGGTCCGAGGTAGTTTCTCCACAAGATAGTGCGACTACCATCGCGCTTGATTCGGTTCTGGGTCCAGACGAGGGCGAGGAAGACTCAGTCCTACGCAGTACATCCGGTGGGGAGGGTCTGCGGTCTCCTGAGCGTTCAACCGTAGATAGGGCGAACGGGCTCCGTCGGGAAGAGGCCCATGGTGTTAAGCACACTGGGAATCGAGGTCGGACAGGCGATGTCACATCTGGCACGACGGGATCGTCGGGTGACTCGATACGCCGACAGGCTCACTGTCCTTACTCGCGGAAGAGAAGGCAGGAGCAAGGGTACTCCAGACGAACCTGGAGTAGGCGACCATTCATTTCGGTCGACATCCGCGAACAGTCCACGAAGGTGATGCCTAGTCGGGATAGGAAATATCCTATTGTCGGAAGGGACGAACGAACCTTCAGTAAAGTAACCGATGGCCTGCAACAGGTGGATGCGGAACAGTCCAGTGTAGACAGATCCTGTAAGCCAATCACCAGGCCGTTACGTTTCGGGCCTAATCGCTGGAGATAACGTAGGTTTGAGGCGGTGGTTGGTGATCCAGCATCCATACCATTCTGGTGGATCTCCGGGGGGAAAGTGAATGTTATGGAACGTCTTTTCCTGGGAATCCAATCTTGATAGAGTAGAGGTTCAGAGTTCCGACCGATCTTTGTCTAGGGAGTTCGACCGGGTCGACCATCTTAAGTGGGGGCCTATGTGACGAAACGGATAAAGATCGGCAGATCTCTGCATAATATCCCTTTGAAGGGAGTGCGATGCGTTGGTCTCCCTTGAATTAATATCAATTAATAGGGGATTCCCCATCGAAAAATTGTGCGGGGCGGAGCTATTCTAGTTATTTATGGAAAATCTAGAATGTTCCCTCAAGTGCGTACGTGGTAGAGATCTTTAAGTTCACGTGTGCTTCATGCAGCACGGGGTGGTGGAACTTATCGTGACTCTGGTTTTCTTCATGAATCATGAAAGTCACGCGGCCCGTGTAGGCGAGTGGAAGGCGCACTGACTTTGTCGTGAGCAGTCGCCCACCAAACCTCAGCGTAGACAGATCGCAGCCAAGAGGCTGATGTAATTTTGATGTCAATATTCGCGGCCAGTGCGGACATCTACAGTCAAGGGTGTGATTCTTCAATCACAGGTTAGTTGAGTACTTATTCTATTATTTAATTGTTGTCGTGATGCCGTGCTGAGTTCCCGGAATGAATTAATTGCCATCGCAAAATTGAGTTGTCGCGTAGAGTGATCCGTTACAGTTGGCGGGTGCATTTTTAAGTAGACTTTATCGATCAGCAATGTAATGTGTTACCTGACGGAACAAGCCGTATTCCACAGCGAGTGGTGTGTAATTAAAATAGGCCGAACGATGTGCTTTACAGTGTGTAGCAGTTACGGGTTTGGTTTATTCATTACGCAGGCAAGGCGACAGTTTGTCCGTCATTACCTCAACATGCTAGACGCTGTAAATGATAAGGTAGAGCTTATTATTAGAAATGTGTAATGTGCTTCGTGACATTAAAATGGTAACGTAATTGTTCTATCAGTGATGGTGATGTTTCGAGGAATCCAGGGGAAATCAGCAGTGGTGTATTTGCTGTGTGCAGATAGCAGTGTTATTCCGCGTAAGCCGAATGGCGTTGCATTGGTAGGATAACAATTGATAAGAAGTATTCATGATACTATTGTTACTGCTTGTTGTCATGTCCGTCCGCTAGGATGACCGTGCGTGTTCCATCTTGCGTTTGTCTAGGCGGGAGGTAGGCCGGTAACCCCAACCCGATCGGTAATAGGTCCGACCCAATGCAATCGTGCATATCCGATGAATGAACATACCCGATCGAGGGTGATGCGGCACGCCGTAATTCGAGGCCAAGGTGTCTAGATAGATCGAGGTTTGAACTTAACCGTTTCTGTCTCTAATATTCTACGCTTCTGGAACCCTGACTCGGGTCATGGAGTACTTGGAGTACTGCCGTGAAGTAGTAGTATATGAGAGGCATACCCCCCCCCCCCCCAAAAAAAGGTGGAGCCAGAGTTTGGTAGTGGAGTCTAGAGGTTTGCTACATTGGATGACGTGACTTAAGTCGTCACGGGACAAGGTACACGAGACCCACAGTAGCTGTGGGAAAGTGTAGTGGTGGATGGCCACCACAGCTGTGCTCGACCGGCACAGGTATGACTGACCTGAAAGATAGTCAGTGAATACAAGGGCAACTCAGGATCTGGGGCAGGGATCCCAGACCTGACACTATGGCTGTGATATGATTTTGTTATTTAAGTGTAACAAGTCCTGAGTTCTCCTTAGTTAATGCTATAGTAATGAATTATCAGGAGTATAATTCATTATGGACATATAGTTATTAATGTGTGTAATTCATCAGTCCATGGGTTAAGGGATTGATGAATTGATGAGTCTGTCATGAAGGAGATGTCCGGCTGGACACCTTCTCGATACAGTAATCCCTACACTGAAAGGAAAGTAAGTGTATATGTTGATTGATGATGGGAGATGAAACCGGATTGGACTGGCACCAGGCGAAGGATGCTTGACAGAGTCATACAGTCGACTCTGGTGCTAGGGGTTATATGTAGCCCAGAAGTGTTACTTGACTGAACAGGTGTGCTATTGCTTTTTCTACCATCATTATGCCTATATATTATAGTGACTAAGTAGATCTATGATGTGATGATTTCATACTCATGTTGGTAGACATGAGGAATGTCTGAGAGGCAGGTGACAGGGTGGAGATGCTGGTAGTCTTTGTTGTAGTTGAGTACTCACACCAACCTCTCCGTGTTTCAGGATCTGTTATTACTATACAGAAGAAGATTCAAGAGCTGCACCATGAGCTCTATGGGCCCACTCATTCCAGTGCCTATCCAGAAGTTGATTGAGGCCATACTGGGAGTGGTTGTCTGATTCTGCGAGATCAATGTTGGAAGGAGCTGAGTGCTGAATAAGTCGGTAGGTCTAGGTTAGGACCTCCGTCAAGTGTCCGACGAGTGTCATCCGATCCTGAGAGGGTCCAACACTGAAACGTCTGGTGATTCAAGCCAGTGAAGCACTGGTGACATTCAGTCTCTGTGTAAACCTTGGTAATTGCAAGGTAGTGACCTTTCAAGTTGAGCAAAGTGATCATTGTTCCCGGTCACCATGACCTGTGTTATATGCTTCTGGCCCGGCTGGGTTATGGGACACCAGGTATCAGTTGATGCTTAAATAGTGGTTTTACATTGGTTAACTTTATGAAGCCAACATGCGGTCCAGTGAACTAGGACATTGATTACAACATTGGTGGAAACACCTAAGTGACAATGTTTGTGAAGGTAGGGAGCTACCTCATGCCAACGTGATGAACTGTTGACAATGTTTGTGAAGGTAGGGAGCTACCTCATGCGATCGTGATGAACTGTTGACAGTGTTTGCTAGGTTGTGATTACTACCCATTGATCAGGGTAGTTACATGATACTGTGTGAAGATCTATTGTCCAAGGACATGGAACGAAGGTGAAGTGTTTAGTCACCTGATAGACTTTACCAGTGACATTGTGTGTTCGTGTGGAGCAACCGCTTATTGTGTAGGTGACATATCAGTGTGTGGGTCACTGATGAGATAGAAGAGTGACCTGGCTCTTGTGTATTTTGAGACGGCGCTACATGTATTTTTTCTGCAAGTGGGAGACCGCTAATGTTATAGGGTCGGCCCAGACTTCATCAGGAGTGTGACGAGTGAAATAGTACGACAGCAAGGAAGGATCCTTGTTCATCAGTGCAGTGTCAGTCAGGCAGTAGTACTGCGCTTGATCAGCCCTTGCTTGGTTCTCTGGGTGAAGAGGGAACTTTGGAGAGGCAGCAGACCTTGGAGTTCCAGTCCACTGGAGGAGCCTGGGTGAGTCGCTACCACGACTGGACAACCGCACGAGCTATCGTCCGCCTCCATGATGAATACTCATCTGCGTCTTTGATCTTGTACATAGTTCTTCTCGTCTGGCTTTCAGCCATCCTTCTCTGTGTTGTGGTTGACGTAGTTCAGAATTAAAGTTTTTTTTTTGTTCTCTTAGCTATAACTTTGTGCAGTGATATGACTGGTGTCTGGTCCGAGCCCCCTTGGGGTTTGGAACCCTAGGTGAGGGAGGGAAGGTTAAGCTGTCCCGGCTTGTGTGGGGCCTGGTAGATGTAGAGTGCTATTGAGGTGGTTGGAGCAAAGGCAGGGGATAGTATCTATCGTGGCAAACCAGTCCAAGCCCCGGCGGTCTTGTCACAATAATCCTACCAATGTAACTTTTCCAGCATGTTATTAAGTGTGAACACAACATAACAGATTTCCGGTTTCAAGATGGCGACGGACGGTCGGGTTGTTTTGTGTTCGTTAACTTTTTCGCGTAGGGGATGGATTTATTCATCTCTTGCGTGTAGTTCGTGTGCCAGGATGTAAAACCAGGAGTTTCTACTCAAGATCTGCGCGGGTGCTACGGAGTTCGTGCATCGAGCGAAGCCATCCTTGAGTGAATCTTTAGCAGCGTGTGTGGGTTCTGTGGTTCGTTTTTTCAACATGGCGGTACAACATGTGTTCTTCGAGCAGTCAGCAGTCAACATAACGAAGCGGCGGGGAAGCCGCGCAGGGAGAAAGAAGCAAGGTAAGCGTGGTGGTTTGAGACGCATTAGACTCAAGTGTCACCGTCTAGGACTCAGGAATATGCGTATTCTATATTGGAACTGTGCCAGTGTAAAACAACGGGGCTCTATTTTAGAAACCCTAGTTTACAGGAACGACATTGTAGCACTCCAGGAGACGAGACTGGGCGATCAGCTACTCCGAATTGCCGGCTTCAAATGTTTTCTACAACAGACGACATCTGGGAATGGCGATTCTCGTTCGCGACAGCATGGTGGCGTTAGAGCTAGACATGTCCAGTTGGGACAGTGACGATATACAAATACAGGCGTTGAGAGTTCATTCCAGTACATCATTCGTGTTGGTTAATGTTTATGCCCGCAATGCGAGTATGGACGCCCAGAAGTGGCAGTGCTTAAGTGGCATATTAGGTCACGAGAGAAATGTTATTTTCTGTGGTGACTTCAACGCTAAAGGCAGATCATGGGGAAACATTTCCTCCAATACACAGGGGGAGGAGCTCGAGACTGCACTTGAAACCATTGACCTGGTTTGCATCAACAGTGGCTGTGTTACCAGGACAGCAAGCCGTCCTGGCGATGAGGACAGTGCTATTGATCTGGCGCTAGTTTCACCTTCACTCACTACAGTGTGTAGATGGGGTGTCCTAGGACACCACGGCAGCGACCACCACCCTTGCATCATATTGGTGGAGAAAGGCAGAACCAGGCAGCACAAGCTGAAGGTAAAGACTTTCCAGTGTGACAGTACAGGGCAAGATGTGGTGAGTAAAATAAGACGTGACAAGCGCAGAAAGTTTCAGGGCAGGAAAAAAAGCTGGGAGCAGCCACCGTGGTGGAATTTCGAGGTGGAGAAGGCTTGGGTGGATAAGCGTAGTGCTGTAAGGAGATGGCAAAATGCCAAGAAGAACAGAGCTGGTCATCCTAGTCCCTGCATGCACTTAGAAAGAGAGATGCACACAAAAGTAAGCTATTTCAAGAAACTGGTCAAGGTGGTTAAAAGCGAAAAATGGGCAGAGGTGTGTCAAAGAGTAAGCACAGACAAGTCACTGAAATTGTTCTGGCGACTACATAAAAGCATGAGTGGTATAGTCAAGAATAAGAGCATTTCTGACTTCCAAGGTGCTGACCTCATCTGGCAGAGGACTGATGAGGACAAGGCAAAGCCCTCTTTGAACGCTATCTTGAGCAGAGCAACCAGACAGACATGAGAGGCCGAAATCTGGTCAAGGAGGTCACCTCAGACCGATGCAAGGCCCAGAACACTTCGGATGAAGACACAGTGACAGTGGAAGAAATCAAGGCTGTACTTCGACGATCAAAAAACAGCGCTCCAGGTCCTGATGGCATATGATACGACGACATCAATAAGTGTACCGACAATGAGCTAGAGAAACTAGCAGACATGTACAACAACAGTATAGGGAGTGCTAGCATCAAGGAGGAATGGTTACACAGCTATCTGATTCCCTTGCCGAAGCCTGACAAAAACCACAAAAGAATTCAGGGATATCGAATTATAACCATGCAGAATACAATAGGCAAGCTGCTGGAGAAGGTAATTGCCAGGAAGATATCAAGCCAGCTAGAGAGGCAAGGTGTTTTCCCACCTACCCTGGGTGGGTACCGTCCAAAAAGAGAAACCTGGACCAGTGCAGCAGTCTTTTCCCATGATGTCTATGAAGGTTTCCACTCAGGCATTGAAACCTTTAATGCAGCGATTGATCTTGAGGACGCATACAACAGAGTACCATTGGATTTTTTAATGTTTCAGCTTCTTGAACTAAAAGTAAGTCCATTCCTCCTTAGTTGGATCGCTGCAGCCCTCTTCCAACGGAAAGTAGTTTTTAGATGTGGCAGCTGGACTTCGGAACCAACAACAATATATCCTGGCCTACCACATGGATCACCTTTATCTACGGTACTGTTCAGCGCCTACACAGTGAGAATCACCAGTGAGCAGATCACTGGACCTGGCAGGACATTGTCATATACCGATGATGTTTTAGTGTATCGTCAGGGTAAGGATAGAGAGCAGGTTGATGTGGAACTACAAACCGAACTCAATCGCATAAGTACTTGGTGTGATGAAGCTGGGGAAATGGTCAACCCAACAAAGGCAACAGTGACTTGGTTCTCGTTGAATAATCACATTGTCAATACTTCAACACCAACTTTAATGCTGTGTTCAGAGATGGTGGAAAGAACGCAGGCAATGAATTACCTAGGGTTACGGTTTGATCGAAGCCTTGCTTATAATGTGCATATAGACCATGTTATAACAAAGGCAAAGCGGGGTTTGGCTGCGATGCGGGTGATGGCGGAAGCAAACTGTGAGCAGCGCCATCTATGTCTTCTGTACGAGGAGCTGGTCATGTCTGTTTTGGAGTATGCAATGGCAATCCTGACTCTCAGCCATAAGCAGATAGATGGAAAGGATACAGAATGAAGCTATGCGCATTATTCTTGGATATACAAGAGATACAGTATGCAGGGCGATGCGCTACCTTCTTGATTTTCCAACCATTGAAGAGAGAATACAAGTTTGCAGGGCACGCGCCTACCTCAGAGTTAACGCAAACACACAACATCCACTGCATAGTGAAATTAGGAAGGTGAAGGGCAGCAGGTTAAAAAGAGGACGGTCGTGGATGGGTCAAGCCAAAGACATTCTTCAACAGGTGTGTTCACTTGAGGACTTAGAACCTGGCGAGGAGTGGGTGCAAGTACCAACAGACTTCTGCACATCCTTTTCAGTTTGCATCCAACTAGATAGGAAATGCAGACAAGAAAATCCGGCTGCTGTGGAGGCTGAAGTACAAGCGTTGATTTTTGAGAATTCTCTAGACGGTGACGCGGTCATCTACACAGATGGGTCGGTCGTCCGACATGTGAGAAGCTCATGGGCCTTTACAGCTCGGGCCGGAGGGAGAATTGTGAAGGAAGACTCTGGTGCTTTCACTGAAACCACAAGTAGCCTGATCATGGAAGTCATGGCAGTAAGTAAAGCAATAACATGGCTCGAGACACAGACATTCACTGGGGCTTGTTTTCTTAGCGACTCAATGAACATGATCAAGAGGATAGAGGAGGGGTCGATCCGAAGAGAATGGTTGCTGCCTCTGGAGCGGTCTCGCCTGGCAAAGATTAGTTTCATCTTCGTGCCAGGGCATGCGGCAGTACAAGGAAATGAGCGGGCTGACAAGCTCGCAGGTGAGGCTACTGTGGAGGGCGGACGCGCCATGGACCAGGCTGACATTCTGAATGCTCTACGAGAAGTAAGACTTTTGCGAGAACCAAGTGATGACTGTGAATCTGCAACAATGGCCAGACTGCGAGAGCAGCAAATTAAAAGAGGTGTGGCCAAACAAGAACACTACGCAGGAAGCCAAAGAAGATTGATAAACCAACACAGAACTGGCGTCTTTAGCCGCTACACGCTGCGGGATTTGCTGAGGAGGGGATCCGAGCACTTATGGACTGAATGGTTCGATGTGCAATGAGGATGATCTGTCGACTAACTAACTAACAACATAACAGGAAGGATAAGATCAGAAGAAGTGGTGTTGTGTTAATTTGTGTGGGGTCAGAGATTATTATTACACTGGATACACCTGCTAGCATCTGGTACCTGCTGTATGTATTTTCTCAGTGTACCTGTGGTTCATTGAGAAGTGTACAATCAGACATAGATAGGAGTGATGATGTGTTGTTCCTTGGAGCATTCAAATCAAGCTGATAATGCAGGACCAAGACAAGGATATGATGCATTTTTATAAATGACATACAATTAAACATCTTCATCAACTCATGTGATTATGCATTGTGTATATAAATGTTTATCTGTACCTTCCAAATCAACTACTTAACTTCTTCTTCTTTTTATAAATCATTTCCTTTTTCCTGCTGTTGCTGTGGTGTGGTGTGGAGTGATGTGTGGTGTAGTGTGTTGAGTTAACTTCTGTTGACTGGGGTTCTCATAGCTTGTACCACTTTTCCCCATCTTCAACAGGTAATATGAGTTTAACTCATCAAGTGTCTTACTGTTATTCATGTCCAACATACAGAATTTCTGATGTGTATTTGTTACAAAATGTAATCCATACAAGATCATGACAACAATACATTAGTAAGAGGTTGTTACATAAAGTACCTATCCTAATCCACCTCTCTTCGTCTTCATATTAATCTATTCTTCTTCTTCCTGTTAGCAGTGCACATCTTGTCCCTTCTGTTGGCGATCAACAGTTGGCAATAGACCGAGGTTTTGTTTACCTTTGGGTCTGGACAGATTAACTAGGCCGTCTGTCACAAATGGCGTCTGTGCAGCGTATCCTGTTCTAGGCAATGCATTTGATAAGTGCTTTGTCTGAGTGAAAATCTGACACATAAATACAATTATTTTCTATCAAACCCTATTATTTCAATTCGTAAAGAGGAAAGAAAAGATATAATCCTTCTCTCAGCTCCTTAGATCGCGAATAGGCAGAAATAAATACGTTTTCAAGCGAGGTGGTGGTTCGTGTGCACAAACTGGCTTGTGTTCGCAGAAAGCATTTTAAAACAGTTTTGATGTAATGCATCAAAGTGCGTTTGAAATTCTCACCTCGTACATTTTTCTGTGATAGATAGTTGTAGTATGCACATAGTAAAGCTAACAGATGTAGTGAAGAACTTCAGAGTTTGCAGTTTTGAGAAAGTATGAGATTGGTAATTTTGCCAGGGAAAGGCTCGGTGTAGCTAGAAGGTTGCAGTCGACAATTTTACACTTCAGAGATTTATTTTATAAGTAATACATTTAATTTTGACGCACAAACACTGGATACCTCTGTTACACACATCTGGGTATCACATTGTCCTGAGGATTCACAAGCGTACCTCGGGTTTCGGATCAAACTGCCGTTATTTCATGTAAAGGACAGGTCACAATGGGTCTCTGACTGTCCGTCAGGGCTGAAGATTGAGAAGTGCGCGGTTTAGGAGAAATTAACGCTTTCGCAGGTCAGAGTTATATCACGTGACCTGCTCCTTCCAATAATCCTCTTAGTTCAAGACGCTGTACCTTCTATTAATAGCCGACATCTGTCCATCTCGAGTGTCAAGTTGGTGTTCGATTCTCAATCGTGCGGTCAATGTATGTCGTTCTCTGTGTTGGTGTGAAAATTTTGACGCACTGTAAAATGATGGTTGGTGATTATGTCTACAACAATGAAACAATAACATTTAGCCACCTTTAGAAAGCTCACTTTTTCCGTCTACTGCAATGAAACAATAACATTTAGCCACCTATAGAAAGCTTACTTTTCCCGTCCACGACAATGAAACAATAACATTAAGCCAGATTTAGCCACCTATCGAAAGCCCCACTTTTCCAGTCTACTACAATAAAACAATAACATTTAGCCACCTATCGAAAGCCCCACTTTTCCCGTGTATGACATTGAAACAATAACATTTAGCCACCTATCGAAAGCCCCACTTTTCTCGTGTACGACAATGAAACAATAATATTTGTCACCTATCGAAAGCTCCACTTTTTACGTCTATGACAATGAAACAAAAACATTTAGTCACCCATCGAAAGCCCCACTTTTCCGTCTATGCCAATGAAACAATATTATTTACCTATCTAAAGCCTCACTTTTCCAGTCTACGACAACGACACAATAACATTAACCACTCATCGAAAGTCCCACTTCTCCCGTCTACGACTATGAAACAATAACATTTAGCCACCTATCGAAAGCCCCACGTTTCCCGTCTATGACAATAGAAAACTAAAAGACCTTTTAACACTGTAAGTTGCGTTGGGCATATGGTTCTAGTCCCGAACTTTTAGAGGTCAATCAACTCTGGGTGGGTGTCGTTGTCAGTAACAAAACCGTAGCCTTTACTTCCCTAGACGTGTCCTAGTACACACTTTAGACACGGTCGTCCTGGTCTAAAGGTCCATTAAAATACCCATCTCGTAGCGGACTGTATGTAACCTTTGACCCCAGATGCGACAGTGGAGTGTGAAGCCACTACACCACTGTAGCCCCTGTCTTTGACAATGAAATAAATAAACCTAGCGACGTGTAGGACGCCAGGTTGTTTCCATCACCCACACTATAACAAATAAACCTAGCGACGTGTAGCATTAAAATATATATTATTGTTTTTGCATCTTTAATATATGCACGAGTTTCTTTACGATAATTTTCGAGCACGATTTTCCAGTACAAGCCACATCATTCGCAAGACGCTATATTGAAAATAATGATTTCTTCTTTGGGCATCTTGACATTCGTTAACCAGATTGTGTGTAGTGTATGTTTACAGTCTGGAAACTCGACATAGGTTATTCGGATTGTGTCTAGTGTACGTCTACTGTCGACAAACTAGGACAACACGTACTGCAGTGTGTCGGCAGAGAACAGGCTTTAAACTTGCCTACACAGGAAATTGTTAGATAAGACACCGACGACAGCTGTTCTTGTTGTTGTTTTGGTTAGAGTCACTATGTATCTCCTACACCTATTGCTTTCTCACAACATAGCAATCCTTCTACCTAATTATCCTCTACACACACACGTTCGCGCGCGCAAACGCATGCACACACAGACATATGCATACAACAGACAGACAGAGAGAGAGAGAGAGAGAGAGAGAGAGAGAGAGAGAGAGAGAGAGAGAGAGAGAGAGATGTACACACACACACACACACACACACACGAGCATGTTTATTTAGGGTTGAAGGATGCACGCTTGTTCTGCCTATGTAAGACCGCAAGAAAGGCAAGCTCGTCCTCCCATCAACTCCGTCTTATAGGAGTACAAGTCGGGAAAGCCAGACTGACGATGATGCTGCGCGAGTCTCCGATTAAACAGTCAGCGGCTCACAACACGCGCTCAAAACAGGATGGACGTGGAAGTTCGACAGTCGAATTTTTCCAGGCATCATTCAAACTAAAAGAGATCAAGGGACACACCCAATTTGAAATACACGTCGCTAGGTTTATTTATTATAGTGTGGGTGATGGAAACAACCAGGCGCCCTACACGTCGCTAGGTTTATTTATTATAGTGTGGGTGATGGAAACAACCAGGCGCCCCACACGTCGCTAGCTGACACAGCCTAGTTGTGGTCAAAGGCGACGGTCAGGGAACGCAGATACCTGGTGGTTCAAGGGGCCCGAGAAAGAGAGGAGGATATGAGAGTTCAGAAAGCAGCCCAGCAGTGGCATCCAATGGATGTCGTGGGAAGGGGCAATGCAGACATCCTTGACATGGCATCACATGTTACCGCTGCGCCTAAGTTTCGTCGACAGATCACTCTACGATGTCCTGCTTTCAGCTGCAACCTGTCCCTGTCAGTCTACTGACCCCGCATGTCCCCTCTGTCAAGGAAAGAACCAGACAATGGATCACGTGCTTTCTACATGTAAAGTAGCCCTTTGCCAGAGCCGATATGCATGGAGCAACAATATAGTACTCACTGTGTTGGCAGCCATTGAGGGTGGAGCCAGGATGCGGGTCACTGGCGGTTGATGCGGATTTAATTCGTCATAGCTGGGCAGAAACGTGGCGACAATGAAGGCAGTGCTGCAGACTTACCGTCAGAGCTGGGCAGAAATGTGGAGACAATGAATGCTGCAGCAGACTTAACGTCCAGCTTCGATGGCCCGGGCGACTGGCAGCTGGCAGTTGACCTAAAAGGTCGTGGTCATTAGCGGCGGTGATCCGACAGTTTCAGTTGCAGCCTGACATTGTACTGCACCCCTCGTCGGGGCGGCAATTAAAGCTGATCGAGAATGGAGGAGCTTCACACGTACAAGATGGAGAAGTATGGTAGCAAGTCTGAGACAGGAAGGGTATACCGCCAGGCTATTCGCCGTAGAGGTAGGCTCAAGAGGTCCGATCTCTTAATTCGGGTACTAGGTTCTTAAGCAGTCAGGCATTACAGGAGAAACCAGAAGTCGGGTACACACACAAAAAAACAACTGGGCGAGGCAGGCGAAGAGGTCTCGTGCTGGCTCTAGAACAATCGGATTGTTGAGTGGGATCAATCACTGCACTAATATGGTTGACGTTTCTGTCTGCAAGTCTCAGTATATCATGTCCAATGTCTAACATGGAAGCCAGCGAACAATCTCTCATCTAAGATCCAGAGCTCGTACTGTCTCGTGTCGACTCTAGCCATCCCTCCAAACGAGTGCCGTGCACTTGAGACTGGGTCTCTGCAATGTAGTCGAAACACTATGCAATAGCATTCACCGAGATCAACTGACGTCGGCCAAAGTCGACAGTAGTGGTAGTAGTAGTAGTAGTAGTAGTAGTAGTAGTAGTAGTAGTAGTAGTAGTAGTAGTAGTAGTAGTAGTAGTAGTAGTAGTAGCAGCAGCAGCAGCAGTTGCAGCAGCAATTGTAGTAGTAGTAGTAGTAGTAGTAGTAGTAGTAGTAGTAGTAGTAGTAGTAGTAGTAGTAGCAGCAGCAGTAGCAGTAGCAGCAGCAGCAGTAGTAGTAGTAGTAGTAGTAGTAGTAGTAGTAGTAGTAGTAGTAGTAGTAGTAGTAGTAGTAGTAGTAGTAGTAGTAGTAGTAGTAGTAGTAGTAGTAGTATAATTGCAGTAGTAGTAGTCGAAGTAATAGCAGCAGCAGTAGTAGTAGTCGTAGCAGTAATGGTTTTAGTGATAGTAACAGTAGCAGTATAGTGACAGCAGTAGTAGTAGTAGCAACAGCAGCAGCAGCAGTAGTAGTAGTAGTAGTAGTAGTAGTAGTAGTAGTAGTAGTAGTAGTAGTAGTAGTAGTAGTAGTAGTAGTAGTTGTTGTAGTAGTAGTAGTAGTAGTAGTAGTAGTAGTAGTAGTAGTAGTGGTGGTGGTGGTGGTGGTGGTGGTGGTGGTAGTAGTAGTAGTAGTAGTAGTAGTAGTAGTAGTAGTAGTAGTAGTAGTAGTAGTAGTAGTAGTAGTAGTAGTAGTAGTAGTAGTAGTAGTAGTAGTAGTAGTAGTAGTAGCAGCAGTAGTAGTAGTAGTAGTAGTTGTTGTTGTTGTTGTTGTTGTTGTTGTTGTTGTTGTTGTTATTGTTGTAGATAATTACGATACAACAGCAACAACAATAACAAAATACACGAGAGATTATATTGCGGCGAAAAGCTTTTGTCACCAAATAACACGTAACAAACAACAGCAATTAGCAACTCGAAACAAACAACAACAAAACGCAAAAAATGCAATTGATGCTGGAATTTCGCCATCAGGGCACACAGTTATGGAAACAACACCATATTATGCCCTAATGTAGTTAGTTTGGGGTGCCACATTGTCAAAGAACATTTCGAGCCAAAATAGGCCTTATCGGCCATCTTAGAACTCACGGCTCCAAACTTTAAACCCCACTGGATGAAATGAATGGTTATCATCGTTCTTGATGGACAAACAACAGTTTGGAGTAATTTCATTTGTTGTTTGTGTGGTTTTGTGTTGTGGTTTGTTTCGTGTTGTTGTATGCTGATGAATATTTGTCGCCGCAACGTTCTCTGTTTTTGCAAGTGTAGTTTTGCCAAACTATGTCTTCGTGTTTTGCAGTTATTTATACCACCCCTTCTTTAATGCAGTGAAACCGAATTCATTTGTGTTCAATCGTTGTCATTGTATAAGGTATAACAGATGAGCTATATCGTGTGACAAACAATACGGATGTGAAGTTATTTTCACATATAGTAGGTCGTGATTTTACGAGTTAGGATACTTTATTATTTTCTACGTGGCATTTCCCTCCAATGAACACGTTGCTATAATATCGAATGTAGAGACTGTTTCAGTGAAAATTTGCGCAGTTGCAATTGGTGAGGTATCTTGTTGTTGTTACAGATATCTCTTGGTGTTGTCACAGTTATCTCATGTTGTTGTCACTGTTATCACTTGTTATTATCACAGTTATCTCTTGTTGTTGTCACATATATCTCTTGTTGTTGTCACATTTAACTATTGTTGTTGTCACAGTTATCTCTTGTTATGATCACATGTACCACTAGTTGTTGTCACAGTTATCACGTGATGTTGTCACAGTTATCACTTGTTACAGTTATGACTTGTTTTTGTTACACTTATCACTGACGTTTTCACAGTTATCATGTGATGTTGCCATGGTTATCACTGATGTTGTCACAGTTATTAATTGTTGTTTTCACAGTCATCACGTTATGGGGAGGGGGCAAGAGCGAAGTTGATAGGGAACTTCCCGGGTAATGTCGTGTGCACGGTCGCACGCTGGTTCGGTGCCTGGGCTGGTCTCTTTATAAAGACTTACCACATGTCAGTGATTGCTCAAGGCCTACAGAATGTGATGGCGCTATCACATCACAGACACATAGTAGAATACTACTACGGGACAAGTGTTTGTTGAGACGGAATAACCCGCATGTATTATAACACACCCGCATGTATTATAGCACACCCGCATGTATTGTAGCCCACACCGCGTGTATTATTGCACCCCCGCATGTATTGTAGCCCACACCGCGTGTATTATAGCACCCCCGCATGTATTGCAGCACACCCGCATGTATTATAGCACACCCGCATGTATTATAGCACACCCGCATGTATTGGTGTGTACAGATCACTCAGCAGACTGGCTCCGTGTATAGATCACTCGGCACCGGGTGGTTGATGTGCTCCGTGTATAGATCACTCGGCACTAACTGGCTGATATGCTCCGTGTATAGATCACTCGGCACCGGGTGGCTGATGTGCTCGGTGTATAGATCACTCGGCACTAACTGGCTGATGTGCTCCGTGTATAGATCACTCGGCACTAACTGGCTGATGTGCTCCGTGTATAGATCACTCGGCACCGGGTGGCTGATGTGCTCCGTGTATAGATCACACGGCACTAACTGGCTGATGTGCTCCGTGTATAGATCACACGGCACTAACTGACTGATGTGCTCCGTGTATATATTACTCAGCACCGGGTGGTTGATGTGCTCAGTGTATAGATCACTCGGCACCGGGTGGTTGATGTGCTCCGTGTATAGATCACTCGGCACTGGCTGGTTGATGTGCTGCATGTTTAGATCACTCGGCACTGGCTGGTTGATGTGCTCTATGTATAGATCACTCGGAACTGGCTGGTTGATGTGCTCCGTGTATAGATTACTCGGCACCGGGTGGTAGCTGTGCTCCGTGTATAGATCACTCGGCACAGGGTGGTTGATGTGCTCCGTGTATAGATTACTCGGCACCGGGTGGTTGATGTGCTCCGTGTATAGATTACTCGGCACCGGGTGGTTGATGTGCTCCGTGTATAGATCACTCGGCATCGGGTGGTTGATGTGCTCCGTGTATAGATCACACGGCACTGGCTGGTTGATTTGCTCCATGTTTAGATCACTCGGCACTGGCTGGTTGATGTGCTCCATGTATAGATACTCGGCACTGGCTGGTTGATGTGCTCCATGTATAGATACTCGGCACTGGCTGGTTGATGTGCTCCATGTTTAGATCACTCGGCACTGGCTGGTTGATGTGCTCTATGTATAGATCACTCGGCACTGGCTGGCTGATGTGCTCCATGTATAGATCACTCGGCACTGGCTGGCTGATGTGATCCGTGTCACGCCGATCGTGTTTCCTTCCTAAGACGTTTCCTGGCACCCTTTGAGACTGGATGGATCTGTGAGTCCAGGTCTAGTTAAAAATTCAAAGCCTTCCTCTCTGAGGATGGATCCCATGCCCAAGGGCAGACGGGCGAGCGTCTAGGCACTCGACCACCGCGGCTCCCGTCAGAGTTTGGGCATGAGCATAGGTTAGAGTCACCACATCTGCAACTGGTCAGTAACCTCCAATACGATGTCCATTATGTGATGATTCTGCTCTACTCCCTTATTGTCCATCAACGAGTCGCCTTACACATAACCGAGCCTCTACACAGGTTCTTCCATAATTGTTGAGTTGCCTGGCTTGCCACCAAGAAAGCAGTCTCGCCGCCTGGCAATTCACGAACGACAAGCTCCTTGATTTCTAGGCCTTGAAGCTCATCCAGCACAAGCCAATCTGTAGTGCAAAAGTGGACATAGGACATGGATGACACTCTGAACATGTGGGTGCTTGACGCGTGAGACATGGGAAGAGATGGAGAGGCTTTCGAAGCACCGTGATGAGAGCGCCGTTCTGTGAAGGTCCTGCCACATCGTGATGATTGATCTCATATTCTCATCCTCGCAGGGAGAGGACATCAAGCGCAACTGTGATGTCGTTACATGAATATTTTATATATTCTTTTTTTTTTCTATGTCTTCTAAACAATAGCCCCAAAATCTACAAATTTCATCGTTAGATGGCCTCGGCTTCAGCCATGAAGTTTATCACATTTGTGACCATGTACTCGCTAGTGGCAAACTGGGTCTCTCTGCAAGAAGCGAAGTAAGTTATCACTTTAAACAAACCAAATCATGTAACTTAAAACTGCGTGGGGATGTGACGTGTTAGGACCAAGACACTGTCCGGGCTGCAGGGAGAAATAGTGGACTAGAAGAAATAGAATAGAAGTCTTTTGTTCAGCTAACAGTTATATCAGTTTTACTATCTAACTCAACCTTTTTTGGCCCGTACCCCCCTTCACCATATTTTCAAAAGGTCATTCCCCCCCCCCCCTTTCGTATTTCCTCCCTAAAAATCCCACAGCCCCCCCCCCCTTACACAGTATACGTAATAATGGAGGCTAAATTTAATTGCACATACTAAAACAAGTCCAGATTTCTAAATAACATGTGATTTGCGGGTCTACTTACGTTATAAAATGAATTTCAGACGGGTGAGACGTACAGAACCGTAAAGTATGAAGGGAAAAACAATATCAAGTAATTGGTTCTTTTATTAACGCGATCTTGAAATAATCTTAAACCGGGACGCAGAGGTGTTTCCAAGGCACCAGGGCCGGGTTATATACTGGCCTATTGACGCGTCCTCGTCGATCGTCCTGAGCAACAGGTCCCTTCGGGGTCCTGGCTAAAGTCAGTAGGATCGCCGATTCCTCCGAAGTCGGAGAGTGTCTGCCTGTACGGCGAGGAACCACCAGTCTGCACACATGGGACAACGGATACTCACGCAAACCTCAGGTTCTGTATGACATCACACTGATGTTGGACACACAGGATGCCTTCATCCGACATACAGGACTTCACGTTGGAGCTCAAGCCAACGAACACAAGCAAGCAAGCAAGCAATCTTAACCCCCCCCCCCCCTGGAAACAATAAAATTCTCGGGGGGGGGGGGGGATTCCTGCCCCACATGGCACAGTGATAGGTCGTGTGTGTTTTTTCGTCGTTTGCTGTATTTCTTTGTTAGCTATGTGTTGTCATTGACAAAGATTCTGAGAATCGAAACGTCAGTGTGTCGTATTGTACGCGTTCGTGTGTATTTTATTTTATTTTATTATTCATTTTATATATTTATTGAGTGCTTCTGATTTCCGATTTTCACCTGTATTTCGCGATACGTGGATCTTCTTGTAAGGTATGTGCAACTTTGTAGTTGTTTAGTACGTTTTTTCTCGCATGGAGTTTAATATACCTATTTGTTTCCAATTCATATTGTTATATCCTGCTGCAGCCGCTGCTTTTTCTTTCTATTCCATATCTACTATCTAACAGTTATGTCTGTTCTACTATCTAACAGTTATGTCTGTTCTACTATCTAACACTGCTACAGAAAGATGGTGTAGGAAAAACTAAAATTGTCTCTCTGTATAACTATCACAGAAATCTGGTAGAGAGACAAGATGCTAGATCCTTTTATCGAGACTATCGGGGGTTACCTGCACTGCCTAAAAGGCACCGACGATCCTCCTCAACTTCCGATGAGAAACAAGAATTGAAACGTATGTATTCTTCTGTCTGCACACTGCTTTTAAAAATTGTGTCGTTTTTTATCACACACTAAACGACCGAGTAGAGCTGAGTGTTGAACTATCACCCATATAACGACCGAGTAGAGCTGAGTGTTGAACCATCACCCATAAAACGACCGACTAATGCTGAGTGTTGAATCATCACGCACTAAACGACCGAGTAGTGCTGAGTGTTGAATCATCACGCACTAAACGACCGAGTAGAGCTGAGTGTTGAATCATCACGCACTAAACGACCGAGTAGTGCTGAGTGTTGAATCATCACGCACTAAACGACCGAGTAGAGTTGAGTGTTGAATCATCACGCACTAAACTACCGAGTAGTGCTGAGTGTTGAATCATCACGCACTAAACGACCGAGTAGAGTTGAGTGTTGAATCATCACGCACTAAACGACCGAGTAGAGTTGAGTGTTGAATCATCACGCACTAAACGACCGAGTAGAGTTGAGTGTTGAATCATCACGCACTAAACGACCGAGTAGAGTTGAGTGTTGAATCATCACGCACTAAACGACCGAGTAGTGATGAGTGTTGAATCATCACGCACTAAACGACCGAGTAGTGATGAGTGTTGAATCATCACGCACTAAACGACCGAGTAGTGCTGAGTGTTGAATCATCACGCACTAAACGACCGAGTAGAGCTGAGTGTTTAATCATCACGCACTAAACGACCGAGTAGAGCTGAGTGTTGAACCATCACCCATAAAACGACCGAGTAGAGCTGAGTGTAGAATCATCACGCACTAAACGACCGAGTAGTGCTGAGTGTTAAATCATCACGCACTAAACGACCGAGTAGAGTTGAGTGTTGAATCATCACGCACTAAACGACCGAGTAGAGTTGAGAGTTGAATCATCACGCACTAAACGACCGAGTAGAGTTGAGTGTTGAATCATCACGCACTAAACTACCGAGTAGAGTTGAGTGTTGAACCATCACCCATAAAACGACCGAGTAGAGCTGAGTGTTGAACCATCACCCATAAAACGACCGAGTAGTGCTGAGTGTTGAATCATCACGCACTAAACGACCGAGTAGTGCTGAGTGTTGAATCATCACGCACTAAACGACCGAGTAGTGCTGAGTGTTGAATCATCACGCACTAAACGACCGAGTAGTGCTGAGTGTTGAATCATCACGCACTAAACGACCGAGTATTGCTGAGTGTTGAATCATCACGCACTAAACGACCGAGTAGTGCTGAGTGTTGAATCATCACGCACTAAACGACCGAGTAGAGCTGAGTGTTGAATCATCACGCACTAAACGACCGAGTAGTGCTGAGTGTTGAATCATCACGCACTAAACGACCGAGTAGAGCTGAGTGTTGAATCATCACGCACTAAACGACCAAGTAGAGCTGAGAGTTGAATCATCACGCACTAAACGACCGAGTAGAGTTGAGTGTTGAATCATCACGCACATACACGCAAACACTCACACACACACACTAAACGGCCGAGTAGAGCTGAATGTTGAACCATAACACACTAAACCAGTGGTTCTCAACCGGTGGGGAATTCCCCCCCCCCTCCCCTCCCAGGGGCGAATGAAGATTATTTCAAGATCGCGTTAATACAAGAACCGATTACTTGATATTGTTTTTCCTTTCATACTTTACGGTTCTGTACGTCTCACCCTTCTAAAATTCATTTTATAAAGTAAGTAGACCCACATATCATGTTTTATGTGGACGTCTAGACTTGTTTTGGTATGTGCTTCCATTATTACGTATACTGTGTAAAGGCAGAAGCGGTTGGGGGGGGGGGGGGTTAGGTAGGAAATACGAAAGGGGGAGGAGGGGGAATGACGTTCTGAAAATATGGTGAAGGGGGGCACGGGCCAAAAAAGGTTGAGAACCACTGCACTAAACAACCGAGTGGAGCTGCGTGTTGAATCATCACACACTAATCGACCGAGTAGAGTTGAGTGTTGAAACATCACACACTAAACGACCGAGTAGAGTTGAGTGTTGAAACATCACACATTAAACGACCGAGTAGGGCTGAGTGTTGCACACACACACACACACACACACACACACACACACACACACACACACACACACAGCACTCCGGACATTTTCATAAGTGCTCCGTGTTCATCTTCAACAACATACAAGGAGCCACATACGGGGCGCCATATACGAGGAGCCACAATACTAGTGGTATCAGCTGCACTCTGATTATGTGCCAGTGTGGCCTTTCCTCGGATTGTTGGGTGGCACTCCCCGCGACTCCACTCTATTTATGGCCATGGCGATTTATCTGTTCATCCACGCCGTACACACGATCCCAAATTGCAAATTTCCCTGACCACGCCTGCCTTATCATGCACCTGTACACCACCCAACAGTCCGCCTACTTGTTTCCCAGCACACCAGCATATCCCGTGGGGGAGGGGGGGGGGGGGTTGTCCCACAGATGCTCCCTATCTTTGAGTGTTGATGTGTGTGCTGTGTGTCATTCAGCCAATGGACTGCCGCTGTTACTGCCCCTACATCAATTCTCAGAATAAATGTTGTGGTATCATATGCCAGACTCTCCTGCAATAAACACTGTCCATTGACCTTCTATATGGACCCCCTCCCCCCCAGGGACTTCTTTTGCATCTTAGCCCACAGCCATCCGTGTGTAGAATGACATCACCTGGGCTTGAACTGTCGGAAATCATTTTGTGCACCTCCCATCCAGCGCAGCATGTCGGCCATTCCCTGCACTCCTGGTTCCATGTGTTTATGACCTTGCACAGATCTGACTTGTCCTCGGGCATTCGGTCGCTCTCCTCTCCACCCCACTCTTCTCATCTCCTCTCAATTGAAAACTGTGAAATTCAGACAGAATTAAACTCTTCTACCCTCTTGGCTATCGGACACCTTGACCTGTGAAGTGAGCAACTAGGTGTCACGGACTCACCTGGACAGAGGAGCGAAGAAAGGGGTGAAACATGCTCGCTTCACAGGGGCACTATAGCGCTGACATATACGGGGTCTCCAGTCAAGCTATCGCTGTCCTCCAAGTGGAAGTGTATTATCTCGCAAGCGACTCTGGTGGTACAGTCCAACAACACTAGCCGGACATTTCTAGCTGGACAGCTTCTATCCACGACTTTAGTCTAATGGTACAGTTCAACATCAACGGCCGGACATTTCTAGCTGGACAGCTTCTATCCACGACTTTAGTCTAATGGTACAGTTCAACATCAACGGCCGGACATTTCTAGCTGGGCAGCTTCTATCCACGACTTTAGTCTAATGGTACAGTTCAACATCAACGGCCGGACATTTCTAGCTGGGCAAGGAAGTGTATGTCTTTCTGTCTCTTTGTCTGCATGTGTGAGTAAATGCATGCGTGCATGCGTGCGTATATGTCTGTGTGCGCACGTATATATCTGCATGCATGCGTGCGTGCATTCATGTCAGTTTGTCTGTATGTATGTCTGCGTGTATGTTATGCGTGTATGTGTGCGTGCGTGTGATTGTTTGTGTGTATGCCTGTACATACGTCTGTCTGTCTGTCTGTCTGTCTGTCTGTCTGTCTGTCTGTCTGTCTGTCTGTCTGTCTGTCTGTCTGTCTGTCTGTCTGTTTGTCTGTCTGTCTGTCTGTCTGTCTGTCTGTCTGTCTGTCTGTCTGTCTGTCTGTCTGGATGGATGGATGGAT
>OY992876.1:224719891-224727391 GCA_963921405.1 Cepaea hortensis | reverse complement strand
CTGCTCATTTTGTTCTAGCCAGCTGTTACTAAACATCCTTCTGTCCCAGATATTTTTAATCTAAATTAAATCTAAACAATATAGAACGCCTTCATCAGCTCACAAAACAAACGTAAACGAATCAAATTACATTAAAGAAAGAAAGAAAGAAAGAAAGAAAGAAAGAAAGAAACAAACAAACAAACAAACAAACAAACAAACAAAGATGGTGACCGAATAGCACATTCAGCACTGAAATTGCCGTTGAATATGCACAACACTGAGACACCAACAAGCAATATCAGCAAATATTCTGGAATGGGTAAAGTACTCCAATCATGTCAACTCATTATATGCGACGAATGTACTATGGCGCACAAAAAAGCATTGGAGGTGCTTCATCGTACACAACATAATTTCAAACGTCTGCAGTTTCCGGTGCCAGTCGCATTTGCTATGACGATCAGCAAAGCACAGGGACAATCGCTACAAGTGTGTGGACTAAATTTGGAAAATCCATGCTTCACTTATGGACAACTATATGTGGCCTGCTCACGCGTCGGAAGACCTTCGGATTTATTCATGTACACACCAGACGGGAAAACAAAATATTGTTTATCCAAAAGCAATTCCTTAGACATCGTGTTTGGGGTTCAGCCATAACTTTAAAATTATACGACAACATAAAATTTAAAAAAATCCTTGGATTAAGCGGAATTTTCTAACTGCAACTATATAATGTAATTAAAATTAATTAACACATATAATTTTGTTTTTAATTTAATTTAATTTTTTTTTAATTAATAAAGAGTGGATTCTAAAAACGTTTTAAATATTTGTTTCATCTTTTTTATTTGTTATTTTTCATTATTAAATTATTTTTAAACAAATAAAATAAAAGTTTATAGAGATAATATATATTGCAGTAGAATAGAATCTATTCTATTTAAGACTTTTCACAGAAAAAAAAACAGTTATATTTATTCTCTGGTAAGTAATAAAATATCAATAAATTAGCTGCGAGGGCCAAGGGGCCGAACGCGTACTCTGTGCACTTAGGGACATTTATTTGAATGTATAATTACTACTTATATGAATTCAATGAAACGCTCTCCGCGAGGTGCTGGGCGAAGACGGGCCGGGTCAGCTAGTATTTATATATTGTCCACATTACAGCGTTGAACAAATATGTATTGTCTACCTTACAGAGTTGAATATTTATATATTGTCCACCTTACAGTGTTGAACATGTATTATCTACCTTACAGTGTTGAACATGTATGTATTGTCCACTTTACAGTGTTGAACATGTATTATCTACCATACAGAGTTGAATATTTATATATTGTCAACCTTACAGTGTTGAACATGTATTATCTACCTTACAGAGTTGAACATTTATGTATTGTCCACTTTACAGTGTTGAACATGTATTATCTACCTTACAGAGTTGAACATTTATATATTGTCCACATTAAAGTGTTAAACATTTATGTATTGTCTACCTTACAGTGTTGAATATGTATATATTGTCCACCTTACAGTGTTGAACATGTATTATCTACCTTACAGTGTTGAACATTTATATACTGTCCACCTTACAGTGTTGAACATTTATGTATTGTCTACCTTACAGAGTTGAACATTTATATATTATTAACCTTACAGAGTTGAACATTTATATATTATTCACCTTACAGTGTTGGACATTTATATATTGTCCAATTTACAGCGTTGAACATTTATATACTGTCCACATTACTGTATTGAGCACCGCTTGCAGCTGGCTTACAGGAAAAAGATATTTAGGATTCACAATTCATTTGACAAGCCCCATCTAATCATTCCCCATTCCCTTAAGATTGTGATCATGATTAACAAGCTTTAAAATTCTTTGGAAAGGGTGGGGGAAACCACATCTGACGATCAGAACCCCTTTGATGTAATTACTGTTTAGCGGAGACGTGTAGCGCTACAGGTGTCTTGTCTATGTCTACACTACAGAAGACACAGACCCTTGGTCTTTGCTTGAGGGGCGCCAAATCCGGATACCCCCGGGAGAAGGTCTTGTTGTGGGGAACCAGTCTGGCTCTGTGTGACACGCAGACTGATGGTGGCGGTTGGGTTGTGATACAGGTACTATCTATCTATCTATCTATCTATCTATCTATCTATCTATCTATCTATCTATCTATCTATCTATCTATCTGCTCATCCGTCCTTCCGTCTGTCTGTCTGTCTGTCTGTCTGTCTCTATCTATCTATCTATCTATCTATCTATCTATCGATCGATCGATCTATCTATCTATCTGTCGGTCGGTCGGTCTGTTTGTCTGTCTGTCTGTCCGTCCGTCCTTCCGTCTGTCTGTCTGTCTCTGTCTTTATCTCTCTATCTATCTATCTATCTATCTATCTATCTATCTATCTATCTATCTATCTATCTATCTATCTATCTATCTGTCTGTCTGTCTGTCTGTCTATCTATCTATCCGCCAGTCTGTCCGTCCGTCCATCCATCCATCTATCCATCCATCCATCCATCCATCCATCCAACTATCTATCTATCTATCTATCTATCTGTCTGTCTGTCTGTCTGCCTGTCTGTCTGTCTGAGACAGGGTGAAAAAAATGAAGGAAGAAATGGTATAGAAGAGCCAAGCTGTTGACTACATACACTCTCGACTTCCCACTCAATCCCACGGTGATATAAAGTAGATAGATGCGCAACGCTGACTGCCTATGGACCACCAGAGGAGAAAAAGAATAACAAGAAGAAACAGAGAACCTATCACAATCCCTTGCCTCAGGAAAAATAATAGATTTATAAATCAGAAGAATCAGGATTCTTTGGCAGGGAGCTACATACTATTATTATGTCCTGACAGTAGAGTGAGGAGCTGGGCTGTAACATAATTAATTAATGAAAGTAAATGATAAACAAAACAACAAAGGCTAAACATAACACCCAAGAACAACAACAATAGACCGTTTAATTGTCCAGTTCTGCAACTTATATACAACGTTCACAGACATTGGGGGTGTGAAACCCAAGAGTACAGACAACTGCTGCCCAACATCAACACCATTGACAATGAGTAGTCTTCAACAAATAGTAAGATCTCTGCCATGCTCGTCTGAGTCCACAGGGTACCCCCAGTACCACAGGTGGATACCCATTTCCCTCCCTGAGCTGACTAAAACAAAATAACAACAAGACCATAACATAAACAATAATAGAAGGGAGGCGTTATTCGTAGCGCGCTGCGAATAATACTGAGCCTTATTCACAGCGCGCCACGAATGGAAAAACAAATGCGAGCAGACCGATGGGACATACACATGGTAAGACGAGTAGCACAAGATATGGATATACACTCCGACGACAGTGAGGGTTCTCCGGGCCCAGATACATTTATTGCATCCATTGATCGGTCTAGCAGTCCACCACACACTCAACCGGAAATGATTGTCAACACATTCAATTGATATGATTAGTAAACGGCTCGTGATCAGCCGCGACTGCGTATAATCACTTCGATAGTAGAAACTCAAACATAGACATAAGAAGGGTTTTACAGTTCAAGAGCATGACATACAGCATTGAGGTGCAGGGCACATCACTGCAGATGGCTACGGTTCGACACCATGACCACAGTGAGATGTACCCCACATATAACTAGATCCCTACAACCAAGCTAAGTACACTGGATGCAGCATGCACAACAGGAGATGCCATATTTCTAAACTAGACACAACATGATACAACAAGAGAAGTCAATGTAACTCACACAAAGAAGCCACTACACCAACAACAGAGACATTAACACAAGTATCGTTCACTCAGGTGTGTGACTACAACAAGTATGGCTTACTCAGGTGTATGACTACAACAAGTATGGCTTACTCAGGTGTATGACTACAACAAGTATGGTTCACTCCGATTTGTGACAACAACAAAATATGATTCACTCAGGTGTGTGACTACAACAAGTATAGTTCACTCAGGTGTGTGACAACAACAAAGTATGGTTCACTCAGGTGTGTGACTACAACAAAGTATGATTCACTCAGGTGTGTGACAACAATAATTATGGTTCACTCAGGTGTGTGACTACAACAAGTATGGTTCACTCAGGTATGTGACTACAACAAGTATGGTTCACTCAGGTATGTGACTACTACAAGTATGGTTCACTCATGTATCTGACTACAACAAGTATGGTTCACTCAGGTGTGTGACTACAACAAGGACCCAGGAGTGCTCCGGACAGGCCGGGTCAGAGACCACCCCTGAAATCAAAAGGAAACAATATTTGATTACCTACGCCAGTGAATCATTAGTTATATGAATTAATAAACAGTACCCATTATCAAATGTTGCAACCCTGTTATTGACGTCCCGGCTGCACTGTCTTCTCATCCTGTCCTGGCCTTCCATGCACTAGCTCACAGGAGGCCTACGTCTCAGTGAAACTTGTCAGGTGCAGATCCCACTCCTCTCAATGATGAGAGATTGGATTTGATTTGACCACCTGTAAACCATGGCATGCTATACACATATACGCTCGCACGCACACAACAGACAGACAGACAGACAGACAGACAGGCAGGCAGACAGACAGACAGACAGGCAGGCACACAGACAGGCAGGCAGACAGACAGACAGACAGGCAGGCACACAGACAGACAGACAGACAGACAGACAGACAGACAGACAGACAGACAGACAGACAGACAGGCAGGCAGGCAGGCAGGCAGGCAGGCAGGCAGACAGACAGACAGACATCTGTGGGTCGATCTAAGAAGACAACATCAACATTAATGTTACACAATGATAACAATCAGTGCTGCTCAAGGCCAACGCGAGCCAACATACCTCACCCTGTGACTGGACAGCAGATTTCTGGTGACTACTCTCTTCTCCATTCCTCCTGAGGTGTACCAGTCATACCAACATTGTTCAGTATACAACATAGGCGAAACCAAATATAATTCAATCAAATATGTATAATTCCCTTACAGGACAATCAATCCCATTTGAATGTGCCAACACAAGACATGAATACCACTCATTTCGCTGATGGCAATCAGGCACAATAACGCATAGCAACTGTAGTCCAACACGTAACATCACCAAGATACACATGCTTGTACTGACAACAATTAGATAACAGGATGCAACAAATACACCGACTGTAAATCAGATCATTCAGTTTGAGCTCCTGGCGAGCATCATCATCATCATGACCATCATGTGACCATCATCATCATAATGACCATCACAATAATCATCATCATCATTATAATCATCATCATCGGTATCACCATGGGCACCCACTCTGCCTAAGATATCATCAGCCTGTTGCCATAACATCAAATCTCCAGAATTACACTGAACAGTGTATTGATACTCCATGTGCAACACTGTAAACAAGCCAAGCATTACCGGATCTACATCATCATCACCATTATAATCATCAATGTAGTGGTCAATACAGTATCAACATCCATGATTCTGACCAAGATTCACCAACGTAACAATGGGCAGCCCCAGCGCTGCATGTGTCAACAAATCTATCAAAGTCACACTGGTATGATTATCCGTATAAACAAATAGTTTATCCCACTCTAGGCAAACACAGCCGGTCACTAATTATTACGCTAAATTACCAAATACCTTTTGACATTTGGGTGCTGTTTAAGTCATGAAATACCAATCTCCAGCCACTATCTCAGCATATTTCCATGACACTCTGACTTCACCCCGCTTTGATTGATCGGCGCCATCAGCTAACATGTACCCTCCTGACAAAAGAGTTCATTCTCGTCTGTCTTTAGCCCTGGGACACCCCTTGTAATATTGGCCAATGTCGCGGATATTATCAGTTTAAGACCTCGGGTTAGGAATTAGCACAGGCGAAACCGCTCAACATTTGTCTTACAATATCTAAAATTACTCAACACTCACCCACAGCAGGTGCCCACATTTGCCAAATGGCACTTCTGTCTGAGTCTACCGGACTCCATTCACGGGTATGCTCGCCTTCTTCAGCTGCGGACTACATAGGCCCGTCCTGGTCAAACCCAGAGGCATTTGTGCCCTCTCCCTGCTTGGATTGTGGCTGAGAAAGGCTGGTTCAAGCTCTCTCCATTCAAACATAGGCATGTATGCCTCTCCGACCGTGGTTGGAACGATCACGGAGGACAATAAAATGGCGGTATCTCCGACGTATAGTCCCGCCCAAGACAGCATCTCGTGATTTCCTAGGGCCTTGGTAATGCACTGTGGTGTAGGTCCTATCAACCTCCTGCTGAGCCGTACTGGTCCCTCGGCAAACGGCTTCTGCGCCCCTGGGACTCCGGGTAAATCGTTGCAAATCCGGCTCTGACTGTGTGGATAGAATACAGTCAAGGGACTCAACCCTGCAAACAACTCTGCCCAAAAATGAATCATCGGCTACATCCCTTGATATCACTTCTAAAGCAGAGCACAACAAACAACATAAACATAATCCCCGCCAGGATCACTGAAGTATAAAAACACCAGTACTCAATAAATTAACACGCGTTGTCGTGGGTGTCACTGCGAGCGCTAACTAGTTAAGTCGCATTATTCTGTCAAGAAGCCTGATACGCGGGAAAATGTCACGTGGAAAGACCAACAACAAGAAACACGCTGTTGCCAAGATGTGCAGCGTGGGAGCCGACAACAAGAAGAAGAACGTGGAGAGCCCACCTGCTAGCTGCATCAAAGAGCCTGATACTACAGCCATCACTGAAGCTACCACGAGGGAGAAGATTGACAGCCCAACACAGTCAAGAACCAAGACAGCAGAGAAGGAGGAGAAAGACACCAGAGTCGGAAACACCGACTCAAAAACAGTCCGATGGGTTGTCAAGCGGATTCCTGTGGAGCTGACAGATGAAGAAATCCTGAAGCAGCTACGTGAAGAGAATCTTCACGCCCGATTCTTGAAGGCGGAGCGGCTTCTCACCTACTCCAAGATACCTACAACCTTGGCAGTAGTGACGTCGGAGGGCAGCGAAATGCCGACCACAGTATCATTCAACAAGAGAATGCAGCAACCAGAGAGATTCATCCCAAGAATCACGCAATGTTCCAGATGTCAGAAGGCCGGCCACAGCAGAGCTACGTGTCGCAGTAAGACGGAAATCTGCCGATACTGCGCCGATCACCACGCCTTCAAGGAGTGTCCGCTGGCCAAGCTGGACACGGACTTCCGAGCTCCTAACAACGGAAGAAAGTGCGCCAACTGCCTGGGCAAGCATGGAGCAAGATACTTGGGCTGTCCGTACCTGCAACGACACAGAGACGTCTTGAAGACTGCCATCACCACAAGGACACTATACAACGAAGCAATGCGAAGGTGCGAGACAGCCATGGGTTGCTCACAAGCGGAAAGAGCCCAACTGCAAAGCCAAATAGACGAGCTAAAGAAGCAAATCAAGCTACTCCTAGCACCGCCACAAACCAGTGACAATGAAAAACTGCTTGTTGAA
>OY992876.1:224702391-224714891 GCA_963921405.1 Cepaea hortensis | reverse complement strand
GGACAACGACAAGAACCCACTTCACAATTGTGGCATGACATCTGGGTGGTGGTTCGATAACTGCTTTTATTCTAATCTGAATGGCGTCTGGAACCACCAGGAGTATATGGGACCACACTGGAATTCCCTTGATCGGAGCACATCTCTCGGCTCCACGGAGATGAAGGTCCGGCAGGCGGCGGGTCTATGAGTCCAGGAACTGCAGGTCAGGCAGGCGTCGGGTCAGGAACTGTGACTTGGCCCACGTCTCGACGTTTAGTTCTCTTCGTGAGCAGACAATAAATGTAGTGTGTTACTTAGTGAGCAGACAATAAATGTAGTGTGTTACTTCGTGAGTAGACAATAAAAGTAGTGTTTTATTTCGAAAATAACTAAATACGTGCTTGTTTTCATTTTACATCTACATTACCCGTACCTCTTTGTTCTCACTTTACATCTACAATACCCTCACGTGCTTGTTCTCATTTTACATCTACATTAGCCTTGCGTGCTTATTCTCAATTTAAATCTTCACTACCCTCACGTGATTGTTATCAATTTACATCTTCACTACCCTCACGTGATTGTTCTCATTTTACGTCTACATTATCTGTACCTCTTTGTTCTTATTTTACATCTATTATACCTGTACCTCTTTCTTCTCATTTTACATCTACATTACCCGTACCTCTTTGTTCTCTTTGTATATCTACATTACCCAAACATGTTTGTTCTTATTTTAGATCTTCATTACTCTTCCGGGTTTGAGGTGAGTTGAATTGAGTCAAGAACCGACATCATAGCACTGGTAACGTTCCCATACTCTCTCCGTCCTCATCTTCAACAACCAGCGAAGACTCCCAATTCTAATGTTACCAGTTGCAGTAGATTACGTGTAAGTCTTTTCTATCCTCGGAGTCCTGAGTGTCGGCCCAGACTCTCTGGTTACCGCCTACGACACCATTCTCTCCAGGCCGTGATGTTCAATCTGTTCTTTCACCCCATACTCACAATCACAAAGTGCCCTGACCACATCTGCCTTGACGGGCACCAAGACCCCACCAGTGATGCAGATCCAGTCAATGTGTCCGACTGCTCTTCCAAATATGGGGGAAAGAACCAACAGATAGTCCTTATCTGTTATTGTTCTAATTCAAGCATGCTACTCTGCACGAAGCGTACCTACCTTCACCCTGATCAGCATACTCTGTGAGTCTGTTACAATCACCACATGTGTGTCCTGTTTATTTTCCAGCCAGCCGGATGCAGCAATGACTACCTCTACCTTCATTTTTTATGAATATATGTTGTGGTATCATATGCCAGGCTCTCCAGCACTAAACGCGGTCTAGTCTGTCAGTTTTACCTGTGGTGTGAGAGTGTCGACCAATGTCTATTCTGTCAGTTTGACCAATGGTGTGCGCCAGCTTTCCTCTTCTCATGACACGCCCAAAGAATGTGGACTGTCTTCTTCTGATGCAAATAACTAGTCCTCTCTGTGAGTTAATTTCTTTTAAGATGTCTTCTAGGCTATTTCCGTCTACGGCACATATTGTTGAGGGCCACCAAGCACTCGACCCCAGTGAACAGTGTGTGAGAACTCCGTGAACCTAAGCCAGAGTGAGTTACTCGGCTGTGGAGATTTGTTTGGATATGCATCCTCAGAAATAAACTATCTGTCAGCTGCCACCGTGAGTTGTGTTGACTACATGAATCCCACCATCTGCTGAACCCCCGTGTGAGCGAGCCACAACATTCTCGTCGTCGCCGTCGTCGTCGCCGTCGTCGTCGTCGTCGTCGTCGTCGTCGTCGTCGTCGTCGTTGTTGTTGTTGTTGTTGTTGTTGTTGTTGTTGTTGTTGTTGTTGTTGTTGTTGTTGTTGTTGTTGTTGTTGTTGTTGTTGTTGTTGGTAATGTTTGCCATATACCTGGATCAGGCTATGATTGTAAGACACACTTTGCATGGCATTAGTTTCAAAAGAATGATAAGTGTGCAAGACGTTTTGGTGCAAGCACGAAAACGTCACGATAAAGGCAGTTAGACTTGAGCTGGCGTCCAGGTCTTCTTGTCACTACAGCACGGCTAACACTATGCCGCTTTATTTAGAATAATGTGTTGTTAAGTATTGTTGTAACAGTTCTGTGGATCGACTGCGTTGTCAGAATCGTCGTATTAAAGTGGATTTGTGAGAAGAAACTATCCAGCGTCGTCTTATAAAAAGGTTTGATTTTTCAGTGGCCGAATTTTGGTTTTCACTTGTTAAATAATATAACAAGGAGAGTGAGACAAGAATATTGTATAGTAATCGTATCTCGCCGCTCCTTGGCAATGTTGTCATCCACGTCATAGTCATCTTAACCTACACTGTGGCCTGTTGGCACGATTGATATCACGCGCACCCTGACCTCTTGGGTAGTGAGATCCGCACCCCGCATTCAAGGATAAGGGCGAAAACAGGCGGTCTCATGTGCCAGTTGGACAAGGTAACAATACCACGGATGTTGGGAATGATTGACAAAACCCAGGATAGGTGGGTCTAATCAATATAGTGGTAGTTGAGTTGAGTTGAACTAAGAACCAACATCACTGCACTCAGGACATTACCATATGCACTCGGTCCCCTCGTTCAGCAGCCAGTGAAGAGTCATACTACTAATCGTTCCCACCGCGATTTGTTTAGAAAGTTCTCCTGTTCTTCCCTCTCAATTTTGAGATTCTTCCAGAACCCCTGCCGATCCCCCGCAATTTCATTTTTTCTACATACGGGTTCTCAATATGCCCCCCCCCCCCCCCGCCTACTCCACCTGGTCCCACAGGAGCATGACCACCTGTCTCTTGTCTTTAGGTAATCTACCACCAACAGGTGCATTCCCTGTCAGCCTATCAGCCTGTTCATTCCTCCGCACTCCCGCATGGCCAGGGCGCAAAGTCCATACAATTCTCACAATCTGTGATCTCTGAAGCAAGATGAGCCATTCCACACAAAACATTATTTTCTCCACCTTAATAAGGACGCACATTAAGCCCGTAATAAATTTAATGTGTGTTGCAGTGATCTCCTCTAACCAACGGAATGCTGCCGTGACTGCTTCCACCGCCGTTCTCATGCTGGAGGTCGTAGTATTATATGCCTGACTCTCCTTTTTTCATGACTTGTCCATTAGCCTTCGCAATGAAACCCCAACCACTGCGTCTGTTTCTCACCACTGACGGATATATATAGTGGTAATGGTTGACATGCCGGTCTCTCTGGCTGAGGGGTTACAACACTTTCTCCGTAATCCCGTTTATCACGCAGAGTCTCGTAGCGGGAGAGAACTGAGAGCGGTTCGACCCCCGCTGGTGACTTGCGGGATAATGAGCCGGCGGCTCAGAAAGCAATGGCAAACTACTGAGCGTAATCTTGCCAAGAAATCAATAGACAGCTGAAAGATGCTGCTGTTGACAGCGATGTCCTGTAAAGGATATGCAAAAAAAAAATGGTTGACATGACCCACTAGTTAAGCTGGGCCAAGGTAGTATGACAGTGTGTTCGTGTTGAAACGCTGTTTTAACACAGTGTCCTCGCGTTAGCTGGACACAAGATATTGTCGTGAATGGCGCAGCGGAGCTACAGAATTTCTTACTGAGTGCCGGCGGTTAGTGTTGTAACTGAACTCTCTTTCATATCTGACATGACGAACTACGAAGTGACATATTAACGATAAGTATTGAACAGGACGCCGAACAGTTTTCCTAATTATTTTGTGTCCTTGAATTTACAGCGTTTCACATTACCTCTCGTTTCTACCTAACTCTCACACTCAATTTTAAAACTATACTAACAATTTTAAAACTATACTAACAATTTTAAAACATGCATCTATGGCAGCTATGCTACTTGTAGCCGTTGCCACAATAGCTCTGGGCCGGTCCAGCCTGGACCATGGTCAACCTGTCTCTGCCTTGTTCAGTTAGGAGAGAGCCTTCTCTCGTGGCCAGCGCCTCATGGCGTGAATGTGATCAAAGCTCACACTTCAGCTGATGTCAATGACATAGAGTATGCCGTGAGACCTCCACCCTGGCAAGAGTGTTTGAGCCAGCACACCTGCCCACGGGTAGATACAGCCCGTTAGCATGGGTGGAATCTGTCTAGAGGAAACCAACCTGACACAAATATATGGCGAGGTGGAGCACGCTGACCTGTGAGGTGCATGTCTGGATGTGAGCCACTCCCCTCGCCAGAAGAACGAAGAAGGAGAGGAAGAAGTGATACAGAGTACAAGTATGTCTACAATCTGCTTGTATGTGGGTGTGTGGTGTGTGCGTGTGTGTGTGTGCGTGTGTGTGTGCGTGTGTGTGTGTGTGTGCGTGCGTGCGTGTGTGTGTGTGTGTGTGTGTGTGTGTGTGTGTGTGTGTGTGTGTGTGTGAACGTGCCTGCTGCCCAGACATACAACATTTCACACTACACCTATCACACTAAACATGTCACACGACACATGTCACACAACACATGTCACACAAAACATGTGACACAAACATGTCACACAAAACATGTCAATCTAAGCATGTCACATTGTACATGTCAAATTTTAACATGTCACACTGAACATGTCACACTGAACATGTCAAATAAAATATGTCACACAAAACATGTCACACAACACATGTCACACAAAACATGTCACTCTAAACATGTCACACTGAACATGTCAAACAAAACATGTCACACAAAACATGTCACACTAGACATTTCATACCAAAAACATGTCACATAAAACATGTCATACAACACATGCCACACAACACATGTCACATAAAATATGTCACACAAAACATGTCCCAGACCGACGTTCATGTTCTCATAGACTAACTCATTGACAGACACACAAATTCTGGTCCATGTTCTCACAGACTAACTCACTGACACACACACACACACACACACACACACACACACACACACACACACACACGTGGTCATGTATCACATAAAGCCTGGCATCTATGTCAACAGAGAAAATATTCACATTGATTTCTGAAGGTTTGTATCTAGAAACTATTCAAACAGATGAAGGCCGTGTCCCAGAAGGCCAGTGACAACTCTAAGGCAGCACGGCTCTAGAGATGACGTGCGACTGTCCAGTGGCATTTATCCAGGCCAGCTCACAAGTAAACGATCCATTCCTGCAGTCCAGCTCCAGCCTTAATTCTACGAGGACGCCATCTCGATTCTGGAAGACTCCACCAGTAGCATTGATGACGTCAGTCACGTTGTGGTCCAGATATATATCCGGGTCATTTTCGGTCATAGAGGCCAGGGTCACCTTGTCCTCAAAGTCTGTCTCGTTATAGATGGCCAGGCTCAAGAAGGGAAACTGACCCGTTAGGTTGACGTTGGCCTCACACTGGAGATGTCCACACGAACTGCCCTCAGACGTGGAGTTCATGAAGAATGTTAAACCTGAAAGTACAAGAGATGATATTATCATGTGATTCAATCCTATGTCTATTTCTTCTCTGGATTATAGGATCTTCTGGTGGCCATGTCGGGTCTTCTCGGCCATGTAATTACACCAACAGATAACAGAAAACATATGTTTGTGTTTCTGTTCTTGTGTGTTGTGTTTTGCTTGTGCAGTAGATTTCTCTCAAATATTGTTGAAGGAAATTGTTTCCTGACCTCGACGCCATATCTGAAGACTTGTGATATCTGTCGGCGAGTTGCTCGGGCAGGTTCTCGTGTATCCATCGTACAGTTTACATCAATGATGTCTCTACTTCTTCCTCTTCATTTGACCTCTAAATATCATTGGGGCATATGTCATTAACCTGCTCACCCCATGCCTCCTATCCTCAGCTATCTCATACAGCTCACTCAATACCTCCTACCCTCAGCTATCTCATAACCTCACTCAATACCTCCTACCCTCAGCTATCTCATAACCTCACTCAATGCCTCCTACCCTCATCTATCTCATACACTCACTCCATGCCTCCTACCCTCAGCTATCTCATAACCTCACTCAATACCTCCTACCCTCAGCTATCTCGTAACCTCACTCAATGCCTCCTACCCTCAGCTATCTCATACACTCACTCAATACCTCCTACCCTCAGCTATCTCATACAGCTCACTCCATGCCTCCTATCCTCAGCTATCTCATAACCTCACTCAATGCCTCCTATCCTCAACTATCTCATACTCTCACTCCATGCCTCCTATCCTCAACTATCTCATACTCTCACTCCATGCCTCCTATCCTCAACTATCTCATACACTCACTCCATGCCTCCTATCCTCAACTATCTCATACACTCACTCCATGCCTCCTATCCTCAACTATCTCATACACTCACTCCATGCCTCCTATCCTCAACTATCTCATACACTCACTCCATGCCTCCTATCCTCAACTATCTCATACACTCACTCCATGTCTCCTATCCTCAACTATTTCATACACTCACTCCATGCCTCCTATCCTCAACTATCTCATACACTCACTCCATGCCTCCTATCCTCAACTATCTCATACACTCACTCCATGCCTCCTATCCTCAACTATCTCATACACTCACTCCATGCCTCCTATCCTCAACTATCTCATACACTCACTCCATGCCTCCTATCCTCAACTATCTCATACACTCACTCCATGCCTCCTATCCTCAACTATCTTATACACTCACTCCATGCCTCCTATCCTCAACTATCTCATACACTCACTCCATGTCTCCTATCCTCAACTATTTCATACACTCACTCCATGTCTCCTATCCTCAGCTATCTCATACAGCTCACTCCATGCCTCTTATCCTCAGCTATCTCATACAGCTCACTCTAAGCCTCCATCCTCAGCTATCTCATACAGCTCACTCTAAGTCTCCATCCTCAGCTATCTTATACAGTTCACTCCATGCCTAATATTCTCAGCTATCTCATGCAGCTCCGTCCATCTTCTTCTTCTGTCCGTTCTTTCCCCCACCACCCATTAGATATAGGCCCTCACTGTAACGTGCGTTTTGTTATGCAAATTTGGGGTTAACGGACGAGGTAGGAATTTTCTAAATACGAGCAAATAACTGCGTCAGAGAAGAATGTGCATATGTGAGGCCAAGAAGAGACGAGGAAGAAACAAAGGAGAATTCTAAATGTAATTTTCATGTGAACTGATAAGTGGGATCACAGGGTTAAAGGGTATTCCTTAGGAGGTCGAATGGAACACAAGGGAACACAAGGCTGGGCAGATGATAGGGAAGTTAGATTCTGGGGCTAAGGAAATAAACTTAGCCCGGTTGTAGAGTTGAGATAAGTCAAGGAGACTTAACGGGGATTCGGATTAGGAGTTGAGTTGTGGTGGAGTGAAGGAGAACTCTGCCTGGGGTTTGAGCCAGAGAAGTTGAGGCTGAGTGAGAGCAGTCAATCGGAGTCCTGAGCAGACAGTGGAGGACTGAGGTCTGGCCCAGTAGAGTAGAGAAGAGTGGAGGAGAGTGTAGTGTGCGAGGCCTGGAACTGCAATGGTGTGATCGGAGGATCGTATTTTGCTCAAGTGTTCTCTAAGTGTGCTGTAACTGTGCAGGTACAATATATGCAGATATATTTTCAATGCTGAAATTATTCCTGAGGAGCAGTGTATCATCTAGTTTGTGTCAAATTAAACCATGATGTGCGCAGCCTGGTGTTCCATATTGATTTATAGTTGGTGATCAGTCGTTCACACAGACATACTCTAGTCACAACCATAGCCACTTCTTTATGTCATAACTTTGTGACACTCACCAAAACCAATTCACACTCTCCTATCTCCTCCTGCAGCTCCCTCCAGGTCCTCCTAACATTATTCACCTCTGTCAGCAATTCTCTTCTTCCTGTTGTTTTAGGTCTCCGGCATTTTTTTTTTATTTGTGGTTGCAGACAAGAGAGCGCCTTCGGGTTCCACTATTGGGCGTAGACAGCAATTAGTCAATGCTTATGGGGTATGTAAGTCAATGCTTGTAGTTTATTAGTAATTATTGTTGTTGATGTTGTTCATGTTTCTGACCTACACAGTAGTTCCAATTACCATTGAAGCTACACAGAAAGTGTGTACTAAATTTAACTTCCTGTGACTTCCACACAGTCTTGAGTGCAGACAATGAACAGGACCTTCAACATTTAGTAGATGTGGTTGTTGCATGCAGTGAATAACTTGGGTTAGAATTCAATTGTAAGAAGACACAGATTATGGTCGTCACTGGGAAGAAGGAAATACCACAAGGTAATATACAAGTGCCGGTCTACCTGGTCTATGGGTTACACGACTTTTTCCGTAATCCCGTATACTCTCGTGAGTAACGTGACATGCGAGGGAATTGGTAGCGGTTCTCTCCGCGTTGGTAACTTATGGGGTATGTAAGCCAGTCGCTCAGAAAGCAATGGCAAAAACTACTGAGCGTAATCTTGCCAAGAAATCAACAATCAGCTGTAAAATGCTGATGTTGACAGCGATGTCCTGTAAAGGATATGCGAACCAAACAAACAAACAATATACACGTAAATGGGCATAATCTTAAACAAGTGAATCAGTACAGTTATCTCGGAACAGTCATAACAGCTGATGGGACATGCCTTGATGAGATTAGAACATGAATTGCCATTGCGAAGGTAGCCTTTTGCAAGATAAAAACCATACTGACCAATAAAAACATATCAATTGAAACGAGAAAAAGAGTGTTGAAGTGCTACATAGAACCTGTACTTTTGCATGGATGTGAAGCGTGGACAATGAGCAGGCAAGCTGAAAAACATCTGATGGCTGTGGAAATGTGGTTTCTGAGGAAACTGCAAAGATTACAATGGACAGACAGAGAAATCAATGAACAAGTCTTTCAAGAAACAAATGAAGATCGTAAAATGATTAGAGACATTAGACGTAGACTTAGAGACATTAGACGTAGACTTAGAGACATTAGACGTAGACTTAGAGACATTAGACGTAGACTTAGAGACATTAGACGTAGACTTAGAGACATTAGACGTAGACTTAGAGACATTAGACGTAGACTTAGAGACATTAGACGTAGACTTAGAGACATTAGACGTAGACTTAGAGACATTAGACGTAGACTTAGAGACATTAGACGTAGACTTAGAGACATTAGACGTAGACTTAGAGACATTAGACGTAGACTTAGAGACATTAGACGTAGACTTAGAGACATTAGACGTAGACTTAGAGACATTAGACGTAGACTTAGAGACATTAGACGTAGACTTAGAGACATTAGACGTAGACTTAGAGACATTAGACGTAGACTTAGAGACATTAGACGTAGACTTAGAGACATTAGACGTAGACTTAGAGACATTAGACGTAGACTTAGAGACATTAGACGTAGACTTAGAGACATTAGACGTAGACTTAGAGACATTAGACGTAGACTTAGAGACATTAGACGTAGACTTAGAGACATTAGACGTAGACTTAGAGACATTAGACGTAGACTTAGAGACATTAGACGTAGACTTAGAGACATTAGACGTAGACTTAGAGACATTAGACGTAGACTTAGAGACATTAGACGTAGACTTAGAGACATTAGACGTAGACTTAGAGACATTAGACGTAGACTTAGAGACATTAGACGTAGACTTAGAGACATTAGACGTAGACTTAGAGACATTAGACGTAGACTTAGAGACATTAGACGTAGACTTAGAGACATTAGACGTAGACTTAGAGACATTAGACGTAGACTTAGAGACATTAGACGTAGACTTAGAGACATTAGACGTAGACTTAGAGACATTAGACGTAGACTTAGAGACATTAGACGTAGACTTAGAGACATTAGACGTAGACTTAGAGACATTAGACGTAGACTTAGAGACATTAGACGTAGATATCAAAATTTTGTGGGCATGGTATGAGAAGAAATGAATTGGAGAGCTTGGTGACAACTGGTAAGATCGAGGGGAAGAGACCAAGGGGAAGACTGAGAAGTAAATACCTAGAAGGCTTATCCATGTGGTATGGTCGAGACAAAAACACGGAACTGATCCACGACTCTGGTGATCGAGTGAGATGGCGAAACATGACCGTCCACGCTTATCGGCATGGCAAATGATGGATGGATGGGTTGACTTCCACACATGTCCTACTGACATGAAAGCTCTCTTTGCCTTTTTTATTCTTGTTTTAATACCGTTATGTGTTGTCTCATATCACGCACTAAACGACCGAGTAGAGCTGAGTGTTGAATCATCACGCACTAAACGACCGAGTAGTGCTGAGTGTTGAATCATCACGCACTAAACGACCGAGTAGAGCTGAGTGTTGAATCATCACGCACTAAACGACCAAGTAGAGCTGAGAGTTGAATCATCACGCACTAAACGACCGAGTAGAGTTGAGTGTTGAATCATCACGCACATACACGCAAACACTCACACACACACACTAAACGGCCGAGTAGAGCTGAATGTTGAACCATAACACACTAAACCAGTGGTTCTCAACCGGTGGGGAATTCCCCCCCCCCTCCCCTCCCAGGGGCGAATGAAGATTATTTCAAGATCGCGTTAATACAAGAACCGATTACTTGATATTGTTTTTCCTTTCATACTTTACGGTTCTGTACGTCTCACCCTTCTAAAATTCATTTTATAAAGTAAGTAGACCCACATATCATGTTTTATGTGGACGTCTAGACTTGTTTTGGTATGTGCTTCCATTATTACGTATACTGTGTAAAGGCAGAAGCGGTTGGGGGGGGGGGGGGGGGTTAGGTAGGAAATACGAAAGGGGGAGGAGGGGGAATGACGTTCTGAAAATATGGTGAAGGGGGGCACGGGCCAAAAAAGGTTGAGAACCACTGCACTAAACAACCGAGTGGAGCTGCGTGTTGAATCATCACACACTAATCGACCGAGTAGAGTTGAGTGTTGAAACATCACACACTAAACGACCGAGTAGAGTTGAGTGTTGAAACATCACACATTAAACGACCGAGTAGGGCTGAGTGTTGCACACACACACACACACACACACACACACACACACACACACACACACACAGCACTCCGGACATTTTCATAAGTGCTCCGTGTTCATCTTCAACAACATACAAGGAGCCACATACGGGGCGCCATATACGAGGAGCCACAATACTAGTGGTATCAGCTGCACTCTGATTATGTGCCAGTGTGGCCTTTCCTCGGATTGTTGGGTGGCACTCCCCGCGACTCCACTCTATTTATGGCCATGGCGATTTATCTGTTCATCCACGCCGTACACACGATCCCAAATTGCAAATTTCCCTGACCACGCCTGCCTTATCATGCACCTGTACACCACCCAACAGTCCGCCTACTTGTTTCCCAGCACACCAGCATATCCCGTGGGGGAGGGGGGGGGGGGTTGTCCCACAGATGCTCCCTATCTTTGAGTGTTGATGTGTGTGCTGTGTGTCATTCAGCCAATGGACTGCCGCTGTTACTGCCCCTACATCAATTCTCAGAATAAATGTTGTGGTATCATATGCCAGACTCTCCTGCAATAAACACTGTCCATTGACCTTCTATATGGACCCCCTCCCCCCCAGGGACTTCTTTTGCATCTTAGCCCACAGCCATCCGTGTGTAGAATGACATCACCTGGGCTTGAACTGTCGGAAATCATTTTGTGCACCTCCCATCCAGCGCAGCATGTCGGCCATTCCCTGCACTCCTGGTTCCATGTGTTTATGACCTTGCACAGATCTGACTTGTCCTCGGGCATTCGGTCGCTCTCCTCTCCACCCCACTCTTCTCATCTCCTCTCAATTGAAAACTGTGAAATTCAGACAGAATTAAACTCTTCTACCCTCTTGGCTATCGGACACCTTGACCTGTGAAGTGAGCAACTAGGTGTCACGGACTCACCTGGACAGAGGAGCGAAGAAAGGGGTGAAACATGCTCGCTTCACAGGGGCACTATAGCGCTGACATATACGGGGTCTCCAGTCAAGCTATCGCTGTCCTCCAAGTGGAAGTGTATTATCTCGCAAGCGACTCTGGTGGTACAGTCCAACAACACTAGCCGGACATTTCTAGCTGGACAGCTTCTATCCACGACTTTAGTCTAATGGTACAGTTCAACATCAACGGCCGGACATTTCTAGCTGGACAGCTTCTATCCACGACTTTAGTCTAATGGTACAGTTCAACATCAACGGCCGGACATTTCTAGCTGGGCAGCTTCTATCCACGACTTTAGTCTAATGGTACAGTTCAACATCAACGGCCGGACATTTCTAGCTGGGCAAGGAAGTGTATGTCTTTCTGTCTCTTTGTCTGCATGTGTGAGTAAATGCATGCGTGCATGCGTGCGTATATGTCTGTGTGCGCACGTATATATCTGCATGCATGCGTGCGTGCATTCATGTCAGTTTGTCTGTATGTATGTCTGCGTGTATGTTATGCGTGTATGTGTGCGTGCGTGTGATTGTTTGTGTGTATGCCTGTACATACGTCTGTCTGTCTGTCTGTCTGTCTGTCTGTCTGTCTGTCTGTCTGTCTGT
>OY992876.1:224689891-224697391 GCA_963921405.1 Cepaea hortensis | reverse complement strand
CCCCGGGACTCCCCCCCTCCCCTAAAAAACCGAAGTCTGACTCTTTATGATGTTTGTGATAAGTTGTCTTTGCGACACAGCTTCCCTTAACAAGTCCTGACTGCTCATTTTGTTCTAGCCAGCTGTTACTAAACATCCTTCTGTCCCAGATATTTTTAATCTAAATTAAATCTAAACAATATAGAACGCCTTCATCAGCTCACAAAACAAACGTAAACGAATCAAATTACATTAAAGAAAGAAAGAAAGAAAGAAAGAAAGAAAGAAACAAACAAACAAACAAACAAACAAACAAACAAAGATGGTGACCGAATAGCACATTCAGCACTGAAATTGCCGTTGAATATGCACAACACTGAGACACCAACAAGCAATATCAGCAAATATTCTGGAATGGGTAAAGTACTCCAATCATGTCAACTCATTATATGCGACGAATGTACTATGGCGCACAAAAAAGCATTGGAGGTGCTTCATCGTACACAACATAATTTCAAACGTCTGCAGTTTCCGGTGCCAGTCGCATTTGCTATGACGATCAGCAAAGCACAGGGACAATCGCTACAAGTGTGTGGACTAAATTTGGAAAATCCATGCTTCACTTATGGACAACTATATGTGGCCTGCTCACGCGTCGGAAGACCTTCGGATTTATTCATGTACACACCAGACGGGAAAACAAAATATTGTTTATCCAAAAGCAATTCCTTAGACATCGTGTTTGGGGTTCAGCCATAACTTTAAAATTATACGACAACATAAAATTTAAAAAAATCCTTGGATTAAGCGGAATTTTCTAACTGCAACTATATAATGTAATTAAAATTAATTAACACATATAATTTTGTTTTTAATTTAATTTAATTTTTTTTTAATTAATAAAGAGTGGATTCTAAAAACGTTTTAAATATTTGTTTCATCTTTTTTATTTGTTATTTTTCATTATTAAATTATTTTTAAACAAATAAAATAAAAGTTTATAGAGATAATATATATTGCAGTAGAATAGAATCTATTCTATTTAAGACTTTTCACAGAAAAAAAAACAGTTATATTTATTCTCTGGTAAGTAATAAAATATCAATAAATTAGCTGCGAGGGCCAAGGGGCCGAACGCGTACTCTGTGCACTTAGGGACATTTATTTGAATGTATAATTACTACTTATATGAATTCAATGAAACGCTCTCCGCGAGGTGCTGGGCGAAGACGGGCCGGGTCAGCTAGTATTTATATATTGTCCACATTACAGCGTTGAACAAATATGTATTGTCTACCTTACAGAGTTGAATATTTATATATTGTCCACCTTACAGTGTTGAACATGTATTATCTACCTTACAGTGTTGAACATGTATGTATTGTCCACTTTACAGTGTTGAACATGTATTATCTACCATACAGAGTTGAATATTTATATATTGTCAACCTTACAGTGTTGAACATGTATTATCTACCTTACAGAGTTGAACATTTATGTATTGTCCACTTTACAGTGTTGAACATGTATTATCTACCTTACAGAGTTGAACATTTATATATTGTCCACATTAAAGTGTTAAACATTTATGTATTGTCTACCTTACAGTGTTGAATATGTATATATTGTCCACCTTACAGTGTTGAACATGTATTATCTACCTTACAGTGTTGAACATTTATATACTGTCCACCTTACAGTGTTGAACATTTATGTATTGTCTACCTTACAGAGTTGAACATTTATATATTATTAACCTTACAGAGTTGAACATTTATATATTATTCACCTTACAGTGTTGGACATTTATATATTGTCCAATTTACAGCGTTGAACATTTATATACTGTCCACATTACTGTATTGAGCACCGCTTGCAGCTGGCTTACAGGAAAAAGATATTTAGGATTCACAATTCATTTGACAAGCCCCATCTAATCATTCCCCATTCCCTTAAGATTGTGATCATGATTAACAAGCTTTAAAATTCTTTGGAAAGGGTGGGGGAAACCACATCTGACGATCAGAACCCCTTTGATGTAATTACTGTTTAGCGGAGACGTGTAGCGCTACAGGTGTCTTGTCTATGTCTACACTACAGAAGACACAGACCCTTGGTCTTTGCTTGAGGGGCGCCAAATCCGGATACCCCCGGGAGAAGGTCTTGTTGTGGGGAACCAGTCTGGCTCTGTGTGACACGCAGACTGATGGTGGCGGTTGGGTTGTGATACAGGTACTATCTATCTATCTATCTATCTATCTATCTATCTATCTATCTATCTATCTATCTATCTATCTATCTATCTATCTGCTCATCCGTCCTTCCGTCTGTCTGTCTGTCTGTCTGTCTGTCTCTATCTATCTATCTATCTATCTATCTATCTATCGATCGATCGATCTATCTATCTATCTGTCGGTCGGTCGGTCTGTTTGTCTGTCTGTCTGTCCGTCCGTCCTTCCGTCTGTCTGTCTGTCTCTGTCTTTATCTCTCTATCTATCTATCTATCTATCTATCTATCTATCTATCTATCTATCTATCTATCTATCTATCTATCTATCTGTCTGTCTGTCTGTCTGTCTATCTATCTATCCGCCAGTCTGTCCGTCCGTCCATCCATCCATCTATCCATCCATCCATCCATCCATCCATCCAACTATCTATCTATCTATCTATCTATCTGTCTGTCTGTCTGTCTGCCTGTCTGTCTGTCTGAGACAGGGTGAAAAAAATGAAGGAAGAAATGGTATAGAAGAGCCAAGCTGTTGACTACATACACTCTCGACTTCCCACTCAATCCCACGGTGATATAAAGTAGATAGATGCGCAACGCTGACTGCCTATGGACCACCAGAGGAGAAAAAGAATAACAAGAAGAAACAGAGAACCTATCACAATCCCTTGCCTCAGGAAAAATAATAGATTTATAAATCAGAAGAATCAGGATTCTTTGGCAGGGAGCTACATACTATTATTATGTCCTGACAGTAGAGTGAGGAGCTGGGCTGTAACATAATTAATTAATGAAAGTAAATGATAAACAAAACAACAAAGGCTAAACATAACACCCAAGAACAACAACAATAGACCGTTTAATTGTCCAGTTCTGCAACTTATATACAACGTTCACAGACATTGGGGGTGTGAAACCCAAGAGTACAGACAACTGCTGCCCAACATCAACACCATTGACAATGAGTAGTCTTCAACAAATAGTAAGATCTCTGCCATGCTCGTCTGAGTCCACAGGGTACCCCCAGTACCACAGGTGGATACCCATTTCCCTCCCTGAGCTGACTAAAACAAAATAACAACAAGACCATAACATAAACAATAATAGAAGGGAGGCGTTATTCGTAGCGCGCTGCGAATAATACTGAGCCTTATTCACAGCGCGCCACGAATGGAAAAACAAATGCGAGCAGACCGATGGGACATACACATGGTAAGACGAGTAGCACAAGATATGGATATACACTCCGACGACAGTGAGGGTTCTCCGGGCCCAGATACATTTATTGCATCCATTGATCGGTCTAGCAGTCCACCACACACTCAACCGGAAATGATTGTCAACACATTCAATTGATATGATTAGTAAACGGCTCGTGATCAGCCGCGACTGCGTATAATCACTTCGATAGTAGAAACTCAAACATAGACATAAGAAGGGTTTTACAGTTCAAGAGCATGACATACAGCATTGAGGTGCAGGGCACATCACTGCAGATGGCTACGGTTCGACACCATGACCACAGTGAGATGTACCCCACATATAACTAGATCCCTACAACCAAGCTAAGTACACTGGATGCAGCATGCACAACAGGAGATGCCATATTTCTAAACTAGACACAACATGATACAACAAGAGAAGTCAATGTAACTCACACAAAGAAGCCACTACACCAACAACAGAGACATTAACACAAGTATCGTTCACTCAGGTGTGTGACTACAACAAGTATGGCTTACTCAGGTGTATGACTACAACAAGTATGGCTTACTCAGGTGTATGACTACAACAAGTATGGTTCACTCCGATTTGTGACAACAACAAAATATGATTCACTCAGGTGTGTGACTACAACAAGTATAGTTCACTCAGGTGTGTGACAACAACAAAGTATGGTTCACTCAGGTGTGTGACTACAACAAAGTATGATTCACTCAGGTGTGTGACAACAATAATTATGGTTCACTCAGGTGTGTGACTACAACAAGTATGGTTCACTCAGGTATGTGACTACAACAAGTATGGTTCACTCAGGTATGTGACTACTACAAGTATGGTTCACTCATGTATCTGACTACAACAAGTATGGTTCACTCAGGTGTGTGACTACAACAAGGACCCAGGAGTGCTCCGGACAGGCCGGGTCAGAGACCACCCCTGAAATCAAAAGGAAACAATATTTGATTACCTACGCCAGTGAATCATTAGTTATATGAATTAATAAACAGTACCCATTATCAAATGTTGCAACCCTGTTATTGACGTCCCGGCTGCACTGTCTTCTCATCCTGTCCTGGCCTTCCATGCACTAGCTCACAGGAGGCCTACGTCTCAGTGAAACTTGTCAGGTGCAGATCCCACTCCTCTCAATGATGAGAGATTGGATTTGATTTGACCACCTGTAAACCATGGCATGCTATACACATATACGCTCGCACGCACACAACAGACAGACAGACAGACAGACAGACAGGCAGGCAGACAGACAGACAGACAGGCAGGCACACAGACAGGCAGGCAGACAGACAGACAGACAGGCAGGCACACAGACAGACAGACAGACAGACAGACAGACAGACAGACAGACAGACAGACAGACAGACAGGCAGGCAGGCAGGCAGGCAGGCAGGCAGGCAGACAGACAGACAGACATCTGTGGGTCGATCTAAGAAGACAACATCAACATTAATGTTACACAATGATAACAATCAGTGCTGCTCAAGGCCAACGCGAGCCAACATACCTCACCCTGTGACTGGACAGCAGATTTCTGGTGACTACTCTCTTCTCCATTCCTCCTGAGGTGTACCAGTCATACCAACATTGTTCAGTATACAACATAGGCGAAACCAAATATAATTCAATCAAATATGTATAATTCCCTTACAGGACAATCAATCCCATTTGAATGTGCCAACACAAGACATGAATACCACTCATTTCGCTGATGGCAATCAGGCACAATAACGCATAGCAACTGTAGTCCAACACGTAACATCACCAAGATACACATGCTTGTACTGACAACAATTAGATAACAGGATGCAACAAATACACCGACTGTAAATCAGATCATTCAGTTTGAGCTCCTGGCGAGCATCATCATCATCATGACCATCATGTGACCATCATCATCATAATGACCATCACAATAATCATCATCATCATTATAATCATCATCATCGGTATCACCATGGGCACCCACTCTGCCTAAGATATCATCAGCCTGTTGCCATAACATCAAATCTCCAGAATTACACTGAACAGTGTATTGATACTCCATGTGCAACACTGTAAACAAGCCAAGCATTACCGGATCTACATCATCATCACCATTATAATCATCAATGTAGTGGTCAATACAGTATCAACATCCATGATTCTGACCAAGATTCACCAACGTAACAATGGGCAGCCCCAGCGCTGCATGTGTCAACAAATCTATCAAAGTCACACTGGTATGATTATCCGTATAAACAAATAGTTTATCCCACTCTAGGCAAACACAGCCGGTCACTAATTATTACGCTAAATTACCAAATACCTTTTGACATTTGGGTGCTGTTTAAGTCATGAAATACCAATCTCCAGCCACTATCTCAGCATATTTCCATGACACTCTGACTTCACCCCGCTTTGATTGATCGGCGCCATCAGCTAACATGTACCCTCCTGACAAAAGAGTTCATTCTCGTCTGTCTTTAGCCCTGGGACACCCCTTGTAATATTGGCCAATGTCGCGGATATTATCAGTTTAAGACCTCGGGTTAGGAATTAGCACAGGCGAAACCGCTCAACATTTGTCTTACAATATCTAAAATTACTCAACACTCACCCACAGCAGGTGCCCACATTTGCCAAATGGCACTTCTGTCTGAGTCTACCGGACTCCATTCACGGGTATGCTCGCCTTCTTCAGCTGCGGACTACATAGGCCCGTCCTGGTCAAACCCAGAGGCATTTGTGCCCTCTCCCTGCTTGGATTGTGGCTGAGAAAGGCTGGTTCAAGCTCTCTCCATTCAAACATAGGCATGTATGCCTCTCCGACCGTGGTTGGAACGATCACGGAGGACAATAAAATGGCGGTATCTCCGACGTATAGTCCCGCCCAAGACAGCATCTCGTGATTTCCTAGGGCCTTGGTAATGCACTGTGGTGTAGGTCCTATCAACCTCCTGCTGAGCCGTACTGGTCCCTCGGCAAACGGCTTCTGCGCCCCTGGGACTCCGGGTAAATCGTTGCAAATCCGGCTCTGACTGTGTGGATAGAATACAGTCAAGGGACTCAACCCTGCAAACAACTCTGCCCAAAAATGAATCATCGGCTACATCCCTTGATATCACTTCTAAAGCAGAGCACAACAAACAACATAAACATAATCCCCGCCAGGATCACTGAAGTATAAAAACACCAGTACTCAATAAATTAACACGCGTTGTCGTGGGTGTCACTGCGAGCGCTAACTAGTTAAGTCGCATTATTCTGTCAAGAAGCCTGATACGCGGGAAAATGTCACGTGGAAAGACCAACAACAAGAAACACGCTGTTGCCAAGATGTGCAGCGTGGGAGCCGACAACAAGAAGAAGAACGTGGAGAGCCCACCTGCTAGCTGCATCAAAGAGCCTGATACTACAGCCATCACTGAAGCTACCACGAGGGAGAAGATTGACAGCCCAACACAGTCAAGAACCAAGACAGCAGAGAAGGAGGAGAAAGACACCAGAGTCGGAAACACCGACTCAAAAACAGTCCGATGGGTTGTCAAGCGGATTCCTGTGGAGCTGACAGATGAAGAAATCCTGAAGCAGCTACGTGAAGAGAATCTTCACGCCCGATTCTTGAAGGCGGAGCGGCTTCTCACCTACTCCAAGATACCTACAACCTTGGCAGTAGTGACGTCGGAGGGCAGCGAAATGCCGACCACAGTATCATTCAACAAGAGAATGCAGCAACCAGAGAGATTCATCCCAAGAATCACGCAATGTTCCAGATGTCAGAAGGCCGGCCACAGCAGAGCTACGTGTCGCAGTAAGACGGAAATCTGCCGATACTGCGCCGATCACCACGCCTTCAAGGAGTGTCCGCTGGCCAAGCTGGACACGGACTTCCGAGCTCCTAACAACGGAAGAAAGTGCGCCAACTGCCTGGGCAAGCATGGAGCAAGATACTTGGGCTGTCCGTACCTGCAACGACACAGAGACGTCTTGAAGACTGCCATCACCACAAGGACACTATACAACGAAGCAATGCGAAGGTGCGAGACAGCCATGGGTTGCTCACAAGCGGA